>JBAPLJ010000651.1:0-37478 GCA_037832345.1 Rhizophora mangle
AGTTGCTAGATCAAAATGAGTAATAATTTTTCCATATATACTATGCATAATTGATGTGAATGAACTCATTGGACCAAATGTTTTAGACTAGTATAAAATCTTAAAAATTGTTCTCAAGTAAGGAAAGAAGTTCTACATCCTTGATGAAGATCTTCCTACTCTTGGTGTTGAGGAAGAAGTGGAGGCATATATTTAGCATAAGGATGATGATGATCATGCTACATGTGTGATGTTAGCTAGTATGTCTCTTAAACTTCATAGGTAATATGAGAATATCATGAATGCCTACACAAAAAAGTCTGCATCTCAAAAAGTTGTTTTGATATAGAAACTAGGACAAAGAGATATGAGATCTTAAAAGGAATTTTTCTAATGTAGGATGGTAGAAGGATCTTTAATGACTGCTAATATTATTAAGATTAGCTACATTAAGAAATTGGGCTGATTGGGTTTTACCATAAATTCAAAGTTAATTGTTGACCTGATCCTATAATCTCTACCTTAGGTTTGTTCAAAGTTTATTGTGAACTTCTATATGAACAAGTTGGAAGTTACATCAGTTGAAATTATTGAATATGCTTAAAACTACAAAGCAAACTCTAACAAAAGAGAAGACCCCCTTTCTTCTCGTGGATTCTTCCAATGTGATGAGCAAGGCCTAAGAAGAACAAAAAAAGGAAAGGCTCAAGAAACCAAGGTATTTGAATCAAGTGGTCATGTGAAAAGGAAAAGAGCAAGAGCACTTGCCATCATTGTGGTAAAGAAGGCCACTAAAAAAGGAATAGCATGATTTATCATGCTAGACTAAAGGTGAAGAAGCTTAGTGAAGCCTTTGGTTTAGGTATGTTTATGATTGAGATAAATCTTTCTACTTTTGTTTTTATTACTTGGATATGGTTCTCATATTTGTAGAAATATGTATGAAATCATCAGAAGTAGACAATTGAAGAAATGTGAGGTAGACCTATGATTTGTAAATGAAGCAAGAGTTTCTACATTAGCCATTAGAGCTTATAGTTTACTTTTTCTATCTAGCCTAGTAATAGAATGAAAGAATTGTTATATGTCCCTATACTTTTTAAAAATATCATTTCCATTTCTAGTCTAACTTTAAATGAATTTACTTTTACATTTAATGTTAAGGTTGTTCTTTTGAGAAAAATTATGTTTATTATAGATCTAATATTTATATAATTTTTTTTTATATAAGCTTGATTAAAGAAGGTTAAGTTATAAAAAATTTGTCACTTGGATCTATTTGTTTTATGAGTCATACAAAAATATATAAATCTTATTTATTGGATAAGATAGTTAAGAATTCTTTGGAAAGGAAAAGAGAACGTGTTAATGAGTTATTAGGATTCATACATATAGATCTATGTGGTCTTAGGCAACAATTGCAAGAGGAGGTTTGTATTATTTCATTACATTCACAAATAACCAATCAAGATATGGTTAAGTGTATTTAATGAAATACAAATTTGAATATTTTAAAGAATTCAAAGAATCAAGAAATGAAGTAGAGAAACAAACAAGTAAAAATATTAAAATCTGATGATTAGATTGAGGAGGTGAATACTTAAGCTAAGAATTTGGTAGTTACATGAAAGAGAATGAGTTTTTCTCTCAATGGACATTTACTCAAACATCACAACAAAATCTTGTTTCTAAAAGAGGAAATATAACCCTATTAAATATGGTTTGATCCTTAAGTATCAACTTGATATTCCTTTATCTTTTTGGGTTTATGCCCTTGAGACTACTACTTACCTTCTTAATAAACTTTTGTCCAAATCTGTTGACAAGATGGCATATACAATATAAAATGGCAAGAGACCAAACATTTCATGTCGAAAGATTTAGGATATGATACTTATATAAAGCGTATATCATTTGACAAATCTTGGAATCATGTATTCCTCTCCCTTTACCGGTAAAAAAAAAAATGAAAAATAATAAAGTGAAGAGAGATGAGCGAAAAAGAATATAGAAGTAAACTTTACAAAGTCCAAAAATTAGATAGATAGACCCTATAAATAGTCTAATTTATGTTAAAATGTTCAATAAAATTATATATACACGCTTCAATGGTATATATATATATATATATATATATATATATATATATATAAGTGTGTATATATCTTGATCATACTTTAAGATTCAGATCTTTTATCGGTTAAAAAAATATAAAATCAGTTATCTTTAGCCTTAATTTTACTTTTATGTTTAATTAGTTTATAACTTTTAATAATCAAATCAAAATTTCAAAATAAATATGAGTAAACTCCTTAATTGCTTTTTCGAATCTCATGTTAATTAAACTAGAAACATTTTAATGCCCTTGAAAAGTGTTTGGCCAATAGTTTCCTAAACATATATATAGCAAATGAAAGGATGTCAAAAAAAAAAAAAAAACAAAGTGACAAGAAACTAAAGCAAGCATTAGGTACACAAGGCTAGCAATATTGTAATAGGGAGACTTTTGACATTGGCATTTGCAATCATGCTCATACAATCCACAACTGAAGTGCAAGCCTTAAGTTGTGTGCAAAATTGTATCATTGGATGTTCTGGTGTATATTCTGAGGCATGTATTCCTCAGTGCGTTGCAAGGTGTGGAAAAGAACCACCCACAGCAGGTATTCTCATTAACTAACCTTTTGTTTTTCAATTTTCTTTTGGAAGATAAAAAAATTATAGTCAAAGTTGCACTCATCTCCTTTACACAAGTATTATATGGACAAAATGTATAGGATATATATTCAGAAAACAAAACTAAATGAATAGTAAGTTGCATGAACATAAAATATGAGAAACACCCATAATTTGTCTAGTGGCATAGGCAAACACAGAATGGTGTAGATTGGGCACAAAGTCCCACGTTCACCTTTTCTCTAGGTGCATTCCATCTTTAAAATGGAAATCATAGCAATGACTGTCGTGAGAGTTTAAGTCTCTCACAATGAATGACATTAAGTTTGCTAAAGAGTTTGTAGGAAAACTTATGAAGACTATCAATGAGATTAGGTTGTTAGTAAAGGACTTGACAAATCAAAGGATAAAGAAAAGGGTCTTATTATGATTGCCAAAGAAGCATGAGTTTGAAATCTCATCTTTGGAGAACTCTAATGACCAAGCAAGTTTACACTTACCAAGCTAGTCAATGCCTTTCAAGCTTTGGAATTGAGAAGGGCTATTAGATAGAGTGACTCCTTGGATGCTGCTTTAGTGGCAAGAAGCATAGACAAGTCGACATCAGACTTAAAAAGGCATAGTGATGATAAGACAAAAATGGAAAGATGAAATTGAAAGTAGTAAAGTTGGAGAAATGAAAAAGAAAGTGTACCCCTTTGCAAGCACTATAAAAGAACAACTCAGGTTGAGAAGTATTGCAAGTTAGACTCAATGAACAATGTAGAATTTACCAGAATTTGAGTCACATGGCTAGAGTATGGAAAAATAAAGGAAATTAACAATAGAAGCAACAACAAGCTCAAGTACTTAAGAACCAGCAACAAGAGGAGTAACTTTTCATGGCAGCTTGTAGTAATGAGAGGAGCAGTGCTGAGAATTGGTTGATAGGCAATGGTTGTACTTACCACATGTCTAATGATGTGGAAAAGTTTAAAACACTAGATTAGTCGTACAAGTCACATAAAAGTTTAAAAATTATGTCAAGATGTTGGGATCAATCACCATTTCATAGTCACATACACTCCTAAAAAATATAAGGCAAGTGAGAGGAAAAATAGAACTATAATTGGAATGACTAAGTGTTGATTTTTTGTAAAGAACATGCCAATGAAGTTTTGGGTAGAGGTACTTAACACTACTATTTACTCACTTAACAAGTTATGGACCATAGCATTAGGAGGAAGTAGAACTCCATATGAGGCCTGACATGGAAACAAGCCTTCACTATAGCATTTAAGGGTCTTTAGTTACATATGTTACAATTTTGTATCGAAGGTCAAAAGAGAAAAGTCGGATTTAGAGGTTGAAATAGGAGTATTACCTATTATGGTTCAAATTCCAAGGTCTATAGGATCTACATTTTAAAGATATAGAAAGTATTTCTGTGTTAAAACCTAAAATTTGATGAAAATTCCAACTAGGATTAGGACAAAGCTCAAACAAATGGTTAAGTCTAGGATTTCAACATTAACCAATCTCCTTTGTAACTTGATTTCATACAGATGATGAGGCGGTTGAGTTTGATGATGAGCTAGTAAGAGGAAGCAAATCACTTCCTAAGGTATATGAAAGGAGAAATGTAGCTTCACTAGAGCCTATCAATTATGCAAAAGCCTCTTAATCTATTGTATGGATAAATGCTATAAAGGCTAAAATTGAAATGCTTGAAAAAAACAATACCTAAAATTGGTTTAAAACTCTAATCACAGATAAGTAATTGGTGTCAGTGGGTATTTAAATCTAACATAAATGTTAATGGCACACTTAACAAACACAAAGCTAAATTAGTTATTAAGGGTTATCCATAGGAGCTTAGAGTGGATTACTTTAAAACCTTTGTACTAGGTTATAGGCTTGACAAAATCAAGCTACTCCTGGCACTTATAGCTCAAAAGGGATGGATAGTGTTTTAACTTGATGTGAAATTAGATTTCTTGAATGGCCTATTAAGAAAGGAAATTTACATTGAGTAGCTAAAGGATTTTTTTAAAGAAAAACATGAGAAGGAAGTGTATATGCTCCAAAAAGTTGTATAGGGTCTGAAATAAGCTCTTAGGGCCTAGTATAATAGGCTTGATGGCACTTAGTGCAATAAGGGTTTGTAAGAAGCAATAAAGAAGCTACTTTATATACAAAGATTACTTTTACTAATCTATTAATTAGTGTAATCTATGCGGATGACCTATTGATCATTCAAAGTTGTAGTAACTTGATTAATAAGTTTAAAGCTAATATTAAGAGGGTCTTTGAAATGATAGACTTAGGATTAATGTGTTACTTTCTTGGAATGTAGGTTACTTAAACTCATAAAGTAATTTTCATTAATCAAAGTAAGTATGCAAATAAGGTTTTAAGAAAATTCAAAATGCAAAATTGTAAACCAATCTTCACACCAATCATGTTAATTGAGAAATTCAATAAAAAAGATGGAGTTGGGCGAGCAAATGGGAGCCTATATAGAAGTGTAATTGGTTGTTTATTATACTTAATAGCAAACATGCCTAATACCATGTTTGCAACCAATCTACTTTTTAAATTTATGAAAAATTCCCAATGAATTGCATTTTCAAGTTGCTCAAAGGGTGCTTAGGTATGTAAAAGGTGTAATTGATTTTAGATTAAAATTCAACAAAAATGGGAAACTAGTATTGAAAGGCTACTTAGTCAATTTTTGGAGTAGCTTCTATGAAGACACGAAGAGCACTGCAAGTCACCTTGTCTCTCTTGATTCAAGCCTTGATATCTTAAGGCTTAAAAATGCAAGCAACAGTGGCACACTTTACTATTAAGGTAGAATAATAATAGTTGCAAAAGTTGTAAATTAGGCACTATGGCTAGGAAAAATGTTGGTTGATTTGAAGTGCATACAAGATCTACCTATTAAAATTATGTTTGATAATAAGTTTGTTGTGGTCATCTTGAAGAACCTTATATTTCATGGGAGAGCAAAACACATCAAGATCAAATACCATTTCATTAGAAAAGCTTAACAAGCTAATGAAGTTATTTTAGTGCACTACAATTTAGAATTGTAGTTAGCAACATTATGACCAAGGCCTTGCTAAGGCTTAAATTTAAAAGGATAAAATGAGGCTGAAAAATAAAGAAGCTAAGGAGTGTTGTTGTGATGCCTAGCTTCTTTATTGCTTAAGTTCCCAACATTAAAGAGAAAGGAAATTGGAAGATCACAACTTTAGCATTAAGAAACAAAAGCTTTATTTTGTTTTTCTAGGGCCCTTGGTTAACTTATAACTAGTTTTAGTTTAATCTAGTAGATGTAACCAATGAGCAATTATGTTGTAATGAGTTCAACTGATGTTAATGGCTATTAATCTAGTGAAAATCATTGGTAGTAGGGCTAAATGATAGCTTAGAGCACTAAGTGGAGTTAATGTAATATGGAAGCTTAGTAAGTATGGCAACATGTTCTTTGGACATCATTATTGTACTTGAATTTTGTACATTAACCATTTATAAGGGAATTTGATTTACAATGAAAGTTGCAAAAAAAATTATGATCTTAAAATTTTAGTGCTTTTTGTTGTAATATGTTAATCTTCATCTTCTTCCTTTTCTTCTTCTACTATCTTTTGTAACAAGGTGATAACCTTCTTCCATCAACAAACAATAATGCTACTAGCTTAAGAACTAACTTTCATCTCACACTTCAAAAGTTATAATAGAGATCTCATCAAAAAGGTCCTTAGTATGATAAACAACATCTTTGTGCTCATCAAGCCATTTCTTGACATTGAAATTATTAATCTACTTCTCTTCATCATTGTTAAGCACAATATGAATTGATAGTAGGATTATCTCCAACATCTTTAGCAACCATGGTTAAGACTCCTTCCTTTTGAAGAAATCAATAAAATCACAAGAAGTTATCATATCTAAGATTGCCTAAAGTGATGCAAAGAGAAAAGGTCTACACATCAAGGGTCTTGTAATATTGTTTTTAAAAAATTTTCTTCTTTCCCTTATGAATGGAAAGGAAAGAAACAAAAATGATAGGGGGATGGGGTAGATGAGGTAGGATTTAGACCATTAGTTATAGTTGATCATCATAATTAGTTGGTTTTTGCATTTACATCTATTGGTTTAATAATCATCTTATTTACTTGGTCATTAATTTCAATTCCTCACTAACATTGCTCTAAAGGCAATTGATATTATTGCAACCCACCTCTAGGTTGAGATAAAAGTGTGACCCAATGTTGAAGTGAATGCTTGATGTGGGGTCTTGTTATTGAATAGTGTGTATTGAGCCGCCAGTAATTGCTATAATGTTGCAATGATGGATAAATAATCATTGAGTGAACCATGATGGTAAGGTACTCTACTTGATTTGCCCTTACCACTTGCTTGCCCTATGTAATGCTTGGATTAATTTGAATCTTCACCATCTCAAATCAATCTTAGGATAGTAAAGTCATCACTAAACATTTAATGTATGGTTGGAACAACTTGATTATTAATTTAAAGAACTACCATGCTCTCTAAATTAGTGGGACTCATCTTGCGTTACTAAGATACTTTAGGGTTATGGGCATATTTACACCTGGTGAAAGTCAAGACTAAGCCTTGGAATGAATTGTTCAAGTCCTCTTAAGTCATTAAAGAAGACTATTCTACTAGCATTTGGTAATAAGAAAGTTAAGGTGTAAAATGGAGCTTTGGTTCCTAAGGCCACTTATGAGTAGGATGATGGGTAGGGTTTGACTAATGAATGGTGTCATAAACTTTTGTTATCATGATTCTATTCTATCTATTAAAGGAATGAATTCTTAGAGGCATAAGACAAATAATGTAATGGAAGATGAGAATGTTGATGCTTAGTTTGATGTTAAAGGGGACATGGGTTCTCTAGTTGCACTAACATAGAATTTCATCCTTAAAGAAGATAGCCTTTCACAAGCGATGGAGAAGCAATTTGATTGTGAAGCTATTAGGTAGCAAAATTAGGTTTACTTATCTACATTGCTCATTATATCAACTATGGTCACCTAAAGGCCATTTCCAATTGATTGATTTAGGGAATGCTTTCTTCTTTGTCACATTTAAAATTTGAGGATGATTCCATTATTTTTCATGGTGGCCCCTCAATGGTAGTTGGCCATTATCTCATCATGTAATGGTGGTAACCTAATTTTGATCTAGATGAGTCTAACATTGGTTAAGTAGCTACATGGATACACCTTTCTTATCTACCAATGGAATATTATAGTTATAAGGCTTTATGGAAGATTTGAGATAAGACAAGGCACACATTGAAGATTAATAAAACCATAAAGGATGTTGCTAGGGGAATCATTGCTAGGATGCACATGGAAATTGATTTAAACAAGCCTCAGGTCACTTGGTATGTTAGGGGTGGCAAGGTCTAATGGGTAGAGTATGAAGGAATTCATCTAGTCTACTTTGAGTATGGTTGATATAGACACAAAACTAGGACTTATGTCATCATTGATGAGCAACAACATGGACTTCACCAAGAACTTGTATATGATAAGGTGAGAAGGTTGAGTAAGAATCACCTTATGGCCTATAGATTTTAGAACAAAGGCAGGGTTAATGGAAGACTAAATATTCAATTTGCAAATGTCTAAAATGGTGTTGTTGATAAAGTCCTAGTTAAGTTTCCCACTTTGTGACCTTGGCTAGAGCCGATGGCTAAGATGTGGCTGGAAATAGTGGCATGGTGGACAAGGGAGTTGTCTCTAATGGAATAACTAATCGTAGTGATTTTGAGAAAGTAGTAACACATGGTGGATCTTAATTGGTTATGGGAAAGGGTAAGTAGTAAACTTTTCCAAATGGCAAACAATGTAGTATGGGAGATATGCTTGTTGTATCATCTAAAGTTCAAAAAATTATTCATCATACGAGTCTTGATATCTTGCAAAAAAGGTCAATAAAATCTAAGAGTTGTCAACAACTGATGAATGTAACTAGCACAAAATCTTTAAAATTGGTAGCATAAAATGATCCTTCATGTGCTAATAATGGCAAGATATTGGGTAGTTAATGCAGCATCAACAAGTTCAAAATACTAAGTGAGTGAGGCAACTATTAGGCCTTGAAGTGGGTGGGCTTCTCAATCTAGTCATAGTGTTATGGGCCATGATAGCCCTAAAGAGGATCCACCTAACAACTTCATTGTTATGGATTGTGGGGAATCATAACATTTAGATAGGGATATGGTCTCTTATGTTCAGAAACTCCAATGTAAGTTAAGGATGATTTAGGCTTTACATCTAACAATGATAAGCCATACACTTTGGCCTAGATCTTGGTTGATACAACTTTGTTTCTTTTACTCTAAGAATCTTATAAATATACTTGTTTGGAACTATTTTAGAGTTGCGAAGGATAGCTTTAAGATGACTCTATGGTTATTATTGAAGACTAATGTGCCCTTTGTGGTTTGGTTAAATCTTGGGTAAGTGGGTGGAAGATGAGTGAGGTTTTCAAGAAAATTGGTTTCTTTGAAATTGTAAGGGAGGAGGCTCAAGGTTCTAAGGCAGGCAATTAGGTTCTTTGGGATAATTCAAGTGTGAAACTTAAGCTAGTTAATAGAAGTGAGCAGTTTGTCAATTTGCTAGTGTAGAAATGTGATAACTAGTCATAGTTTTTTAATGCAGTGTATGGGAGTTTGTACCAAGATAGACAAAAATAGCTAAGGGAAGGCCTAAGAATAATACACATTATTGTGAATTTCCTTGGTTAATAGTGAATGGTTTTAAATTGATAATGGAATCTAGAGAAAAAAATGAGAGTGCATCACTTCTAAAATTATAAGGGGGCCTTTCTTTGAGTCAAAATTTTTTGCCCTCGATGGTGCCAAGACACCTTTTTCATTTTAGCCAAACCTTGCACACACAAACACACATAAAAAAAAGTGTTTGTGCACAACAACACTTAATTGCCCAATTTAGAGAAATGCCACCATATACAACAATGCTTCTTAACCATTATTACTTTCTTACTCACAAAGTACAAAGGATTTGACAAATCTATCATAAGTGTTTTTCTCTATGCTTTCCTGTTTTATTGATGTTAAGTTTTGGCTATTCGCATTACATTTTATAAGCTACAAGTTATGGTAGTTAAGACAGTTAACTACTTAAGGACATGCACGATATAACTACAAAGTCAATCATGCATAGTGGTATTCCCCTACTTTTTAGAGCACTTCTCTATGATCTTTGGCCAATAATGTTTCCATATCTTCTTGTGCTTGAGGAGTGTTTTCCACCTTATTATGGCTTAGTCAAGACATTAGAGAAATCAGCCATGTTCTCCTTCTTTCATGCTAGACAAGCTAAACACCTCTGTTGGCTAGCACTTCACATTGGCTACCTAATCAACCTAGTAACAACATATTTCCTTGATTTTAAAGAACACACTCCACATTATCCCCATTTTTGTGGTCCTTGATTCACATTCTAACTTGGTCTGCACTCCAAGCCTTCACCTTGTTATCCATCCTGCAATTAAATTGCATATAGTTGACACAAACTCCAATTATGCACTAAAATTTCATTGATGCTTGAGCTAGTTCTCAGCTCACTTATAAGCCAACTCACAATTAACCCACACATTGTTACTTTAAACCTTAGCCTAAGTGCTCACATAGTGTTAATGCATTAGCTAACTTTTGTGTGAGAGATAAATTACCCCCTTAAAAAGTGTTAGAGAATTTGACCCATTAGTGGTTAGACACATTGCCTTACTTGAGCCATCACACCTTATGTCAGAACATCCTTCCCTTTAAAGAGAATTAAGGAATCTTACCCTTAACCTTGACTAGTAAGAGACAATGCCTTATTTGACCTATCACACATGTGCTTTAGCCCCCAACTCCTTAGCCACTAAACTTCTATGCCATAACCCATAACTCAACTTCTACCTGGCCTTCCTTGTCTTGTTACTATGAATAATGACTCTATGTTCACCTTGCCTCCTTGATGTGCTTACTCATGCCAATCTCAGTGCCAAGCATTAGTGAAAGATGGCACCAACTAGTAAGGTGAACTAACTTTTTTGCTTTTACTTCTCAAACTTTAAGCTAACCAAAGAGTACATTGAGTCCAAGAAGAACAAAATCGACAATTAGGGTGAGGAAATGAGTAAAGTGTTGTCTAAATGTATTGAGCTGAAAAGAAAAAAAAACAGAGATTGTTGAAAGAAAATCCAATTATAAGGGGTGAATATAATATAAACTAGTGTTATGTAGTTATATACTATTTAGTTGTGTTCCTTTGATTAACATTGTGTTGTGTTTTAATTTTGGTAAAAAGGGCAACATCATGTTTTTTTATTGTAGATTTTTTGTTACTGTAAGGTTATCAATTGTATGACACATTTGTTACTTACATTTATAATTGTAAATGTTCACTCAATTGGTTCAAATGTGGATAATGATTGTTTGTTGATCATAAATGAAATAAAGTATTGATTATTCTAACCCTTAGAATTTCAAGGGGATTTTGACTTTTGGCACAAAAGTCCATTGGGATCAATGTTGAGGAAGGCCATGATAGTAGGGTTTTTTTTAGATGAAGTTCCAACTATTACATTATCGAAAGGATAAATTCCACTCTTTATCATATAAGAAAAGAGGTTCTTGTATAAAAACTCATGATTAATGACCTTTTTTTTTTTAAGTTGGATAGTGAAAATTAGGATCAAAAAGTATCATTGTGGCTCTCCTTTTATGATATTAGCAAGGGTGAATGTCTCTAAATAGTTGAACTATTAAGCTAATCCAAAAAAAAAAAAAAAACAAATATTTATTAGATAATAAGTCATAACATAAGTGTTATAATAGGTAATAGATTCTTCATTGGTAGAGTCTAACCATATAAATATTGAATTCATAAACACCCTTTAAAATTACATATCAATGGGTGTTTGATGGCTACATTGTGACAAAATAAAGCAAGCATATCCTATGGCCAATACATCATAATTCCTAGTTATTTCAAGAATACTATCCTTAATTGTTTCAAAAGTACAATCCTTAATTGTTGCAAAAGTATTAACTAATTGTTAACTTAACAACACATTTTAGTTAAGGATTTTAGATAATTGTACCCAATGATTTTATTATGCATATTAGTGTGCTACACAATATCTAATCTACTTAAAGGGGCTATTTTTTGTCCATGAGTTTGTACAACAGCTATTAGAACTTAGTTGGTACTAAACATTAATGTTTTAGGACGATATAAAGACAACTAAAATTGTAATACAAAGTTGTTAATCAAGGGTTTAGTGCAAGCAATTAATTTTCATTAAGCTGAAAGAGACTTGTTATTGGCATATGTACTCTTAATGTATTGTTCAAGTATAGTAGCATTATAAAAATGTTGTTTATGCCCTTTTGTAATGTTAGTATCTTTAGTACACTGTTGTTCATGACAATTAGTATTACTTAATTGATGACCCTATTATTCATCAATTATATCATAAATAGAAGATTGTGTCACAATTCCATCAACAAGACCATTTGTATCCTCAACTTCATTTTGTACATGCCTAACACTTTTCCCCACTTTCCTAGTTCCACCATCAAACTCTTTTAGTTCAACACCACCTATATGTAGAATATCCTTGATAAAGGCAAATACAAGTTTATCAACCTAATGTAAAACATTGATATGTACAATATTCTCTCATCTCAACCATCTCATTCAACATATCAAACATTGCTTGTCACTTCTCTTGCTTAGATACTTCATAAACTCATATGATTAGTTAAGGAACTTATGCATATAGTTAACTAGTATATAGTTAACAATGTTATTGTATCCATGACTTTTTATTACTACATAGCATCAATAATGTATCTATAATGTTAGCTTTAATGCCTTTGACATCTTCACATTCATACATAATCTTAGGTTGCAACATCATGGTCCCATCAAGATGAAACTTTTTAGTAATTAATATCCCCCATGAGTAATTATATTAAGGGTTAATAAACTTTGTATGATTTTCAATTAACAAATGATTTTCAATTAACAAAAAGCTACATACATGGATAATAAGTTGCATTTAATTAATAAACATTTAGGAAGTGACAAAGCTATAGCCTAGTTTATTACAAATAAAAATTATTTTTTCCACAAGCCTATTCCACTATAAAAATTAATTAGTCAATTTCTTTCAACCATAAATGATTTTTTTTTCCTTTTTTACAAAATTATAGATAAAATGATTGTATAAAGAAACAAATCTAGAATTGCAAAGAATAGGAAAGCTACAAACTATGAAAAAAATGAAAGGGGAAGAAGAAAAAAAAAGTAAAATCTTTGAAAAAAAAAAAATTATAATAACAATTAATATGGCTTTGGGTCATAACAAATTAACTAATAATTGGCAGTTATAATCAAAAATTCTAACCCAATTAACCTTAATCCCATTAACTCATTACTTAAGTTTAAATTTAATAATCTCATTAACCCTAATTCCATCAACCAATAAATTGGATTTTATAGTCCCTAAATTCTAAAACTCAAATGAAAATGCTCAAGAAAAGTATGTACTACCATTGTCATTGAAATAAGTCTAAAGAAAGTAATTAACACCTATTGCTTTTTTCTCCCTTTTAACTCTCATAAACCATATGGTTGTTAAAATAGTTCTCTCACTTTTTTCTTTCTTTTAATCACTCATTATCTTACTGAAGAATTATCTCTCACAACCATTTGTCTCATTTATTGTTATGAATGACTTTTCAATGTTTGTCTGTTTTATTGTCATGAATGACTTTTTATTCTTATTTTCATAAAATATGGTCCTACAAAAAAAATTGACTAAGGTCTTGCATTTTATTTATTTATATTATAATTACAATTTAATATTTACTTAATTAGATGTATCTTTTATGTTTAATTAAATTTCCTTTTCAAAATTACATGATTTAATTTTTTCTTAAATTTGTTTCATCAATTTATTATATATAATAGGTTAATGGGTTATTACCATATGGATTTGAAGTAGATTTGGGTTTGGGCTAGGCCCAATTGAGATGTGGTGCATTTTTATTGTTGTCTTTAATACACCTCAGCTTCCCTTTCTTATCAATGTGCCATATTAGCAACATAAACTTTTTCTATTAATCTAGTTTAATGGCTAGCTAAAATTGTTATAAAAAAAATTCTTTGTTTATTGATTGTTACTTTTGAAAGTTTAGATTAGATTTAACATATCATGCAAAATTACAAATAAAATTATCTATTAACTCTAAGGTTAATTTTCATTTCACACAAAAAAACATCAAGACAATCTAACCCTAAGAACACCTAAAAATAATCTCAGCCCTAAGTCATTTTTCCCTATTGGTTATGGGGGACAAGGGCATTTTTGTGTTGAATTGAAGAGCTTATAGTATGATTTGAAGCCTTAAAGGCAAGATCTAATCATGGACAAGGCTTTAAAAGCAAAGAAGGCCATGGACTCCTACTTATTCCTATTTTTTATTGATTTTTATTATGTTTTTCTTATTTTTTTTTTTTCTATTTTTAAAAAAAAAAAAAAAAAAAACAAGAGAAGGAGTGGGTTATATTTTTTTTAAAGTAGTTTTTTTTCCAAAAAAATTATTATCTTTCTTCTTGTAGTTTTGAAGGAAAAGAGAGAATAAAAAAAAAAGCTAAGGGTTTGGATCTACTCTAATATATAGAGTTGGCATTAATCTTTTTTTTTTTTTTTTGTCTTGAAAAAATCTTAGCTTTTACTATTTTGTTACTTTTAGTTTTCTTAAAAAAAATTTTGATTTCACTCCTCTTTTGAGTGTTAATGTTTGGACCCAAAAAATGAAAGAAAAGATTTGAAAGAATAGGTTCATGCTGGCATTAATAAGAGTTTGAAAAAACATGGCATTATTACTAGGGATTTTTGTCAATTTCTATATAGGCTTGACCTATAATAAGAGTAATACTGGTAATGTGGTGCTTGGTGAGAAACTTCATGTTTGATTTTTCTAGGGAGTTTGCTTAGTTTGAGTCATGTTTGCATGTTTGAGGAGGCTTAGAGTATTAATTCCAGCTCAAGTTCATGGGTTATGAGTTCAGATAAGAGGGCATGGAAGGGCATTAGCTAGTTTAAATTAACAATGTCTAATTAAGTCAATTTTTTTTAATTTTTTTTGAATTTTTTGACATTTTACACTTTTTATTTTTTATTAATTTTCATTTTGTTTTTCTTGAATGTTGTACATGTACTAGGATGATTTGAAGAGGAGTGAAAGGAAGGAAAGACGATATGGTAGCTAAAGGTAGTAGTTGCTTGCTATCGTCAATGATGGCTTTGGTGACTAGTTTATGGGAAAAATTGGAGACAAAGTATATACAAAAGGATGTAACTAGTAAGAAATTTTTGGTATCAAAATTGATAATAGCAATCATTAGTCATCTTAAAATTCTAAAATTTTGATACCAAAAATTTTTGGTATCTTACTAAAGAATTATCTCTTACAAATGTTTGTCTCTTTTTATTTTATGAATGACTCTTTATTCTTATTTTCATAAAATATTTTCCTACATAAAGAAATTGACTAGGGTCTTGCATTTTGTTTATTTATATTATAATTACAATTTTATATTTACTTAATTAAGTTTATCTTTAAGTTTAATTAAATTTCCTTTTCAAAATTACGTATTTTAATGTTTTCTTAATTTTTTTCATCTATTTATTATATATATTAGGTTAATGGGTTATTATTATTTGAATTTCAATTACATTTGGTTTGGGCTTGGCCCAATTGAGATTTGGTGCTTTGTTATTGTTGTCTTTAATACACCTCAACTTCCATTTCTTATTAATGCACCATATTACCAATATAAACATTTTTTGTTAATCTAGTTTAATGGCTAGCTAGAATTGTTATAAAAAAAAATTTTAGTTTATTTAACTATTACTTTTGAAAGGTCATATTATATTTAACATATCATGCAAAATTCAAATAAAATTGTATATTAACCCTTTTTCATTTCACACAAGAAAATATCAAAACAATCTAACCCTAAGAACGCCCAAAGAAAATCTCAGCCTTAAGTCATTTTTCTTTACAGGTTCCAAGGGGACAAGGGCATTTTTGTGTTGAATTCAAGCACTTATGGTCTGATTTGAAGCCTTAAAGGCAAGATCTAATAATGGAAAAGTTTTTAAAGGCAATGAAGGCTATAGACTCCTATTTATTTCTATATTTTATTGATTTTTATTATGTTTCTTAATTTTATTTTTCTTGATTATTTTTGAAAAAATAAACAAGGGAAGGAGTGGGTTATATTTTTCTTAAAGTTTTTTTTTTCAAAAAAATTATTATCCTATTTCTTCTAGTCTTTGAAGGAAAAGAGAGAATATTAAAAGGCTTAGGGTTTGGATTTACTCTAACAAATATAGGACACATTAATCTTCAATTTTCTTATTTTGAAAAATCTTGGCTTTTACTATTTTGTTACTTTTAATTTTTTAAAAGAAATTTTTAATTTCCCTCTTTTTTGGAGTTTTAATGTTTGGGCCTAAAAAATGAAAGACAAGATTTGAAAGAATAGGTTCATGTTGGCTTTAATAAGGGTTTGAAAAAACATGCCATTGTTACTAGAGATTTTTGTCAATTCGTATATAGGCTTGACCTATACTAAGACTAGTACTGGTAATGTGGTGCTTGGTGAGAAATCTCATGCTTGACTTTTGTGGGGAGTTTGTTTAGTTCGAGTCATGTTTACATGTTTGAGAAGGCTTGTAGTATTAATTCTCACTCAAGTTCATGGGTTACAAGTTTAGATAAGAGGGCGTGGAAGGGAGTTAACTAGTTTAAATTTACAATATTTGATTAAGTCAATCATTTTTTTTTGTGAAATTTTTTACACTTTTTATGTTTTATTAATTTTCTTTGGTTTTTTTCTTTTTTTTTTCTGAATGTTGCACATGTACTAAGATGATTTGAAGAGGAGGGAAAGGAAGGAAAGAGGAGGTGGCAGCCAATGGTAGCAGTCACTTGCTGTCTTCAATGATGGCTTTGGTGACTAGTCTATGTGAAAAATTAGAGACAAAGTATATACAAGAGGATGTAACTAGTAAGAAATTTTTGGTATCACAATTTAACAATTTTAAGACGACTAATAGTAGGCCAATAATTTTAAGATGACTGAAGGTAGAAAGAGGATGCAATTTTCAGGGAGACATTGCCAGCTGCTAAGCTGTAGTTCCAATAAAAAGAAATGTGACAATCCAGTTGAGGTGATTAAGGTATTTCAAAACTTAGCTTTTTGCTTACAACCTCTGGGGGATTCCTACACTCGACAATTTACTTTCGATTCCATTTTGGCAGGTTATATTCTAGTTTCATTTCATCTTGGCTCTGCTTACACATAATACATATGGCATTTCCCTAAGAATTACACAAAATATTCAATTTCCTTACCCGTGAACTTGATAAAAGATGGTCATTTAAGGATATATGAAGCATTGTGTAAGGTTTCAAAAAGTCAAGTATTTGCTATGAGAAAGGAGATGATAAAGCTAATACCAAAGGTAATATATGCAAATCCTAAATCTAGGTTAGAGAGCTTTGAAGATGCATTTGATATTACAAGGAAGGGCATACTTAGAAGAGTTGAGAAAGTGAGAAGGGAGATTAAGGAGGGAAAAGATCCTAGTTTTGGTTTCATAAAAGAGAATAGTTGGAAGCTTAAACTTTCAGGGATGGGAAAAGAAGATGAATGGGATAATTTCTTTTGAAAGAAGTGGAGCAAAATAGCAAGATATCTCAAGCACAAGCATAAGCACAAACAAACTGGTTCTTTGTAGTTGCAAACATGTTTAGAGCTTTCGACTCAAAATCATTTTATTTCACTAAAACCAACTAGCCATAGGATACAATTCAATCTAAGCTCAAGCGATTTTCCAATACTTTAGTGAGCATACATAAGTTTGTTTCCTCTTCGTGTAACTTACCATTGGGGATTTCTTTTATTTAATTTTTTCATTTGTTTACTTATCTATATGTTATTAAATAATGTTACATTTTTATATTTAATGTTTTTATGATCATTATGCAACATGTGTGTCGTATTTGGTAGTACATTTTAAATTGTATTGTAATGAGTAAGTGTACCTTTAAATTAAAACACAATTAGAAGATTATTTGATTACATCTTTCAAAATTGAGTTTTCTTACATAAACTCCTTTAAAGCCCAAGTTTTGGAAAAGTGACAAGGAAATGTTTTAAAAATCATAATCATCTCACTTTGCAGTTCATATGTTTTATAACAATTACGATACGAATATAAATTCTTTAATTAAGTTTTTTAATGTCAAATTGGTATATTTTTAATAGTTGATAATTATAATTATTATATTTTTTTTTTTTTTTTTTTTTTTAAAAAATAATTATTATTTTTAAAAAATTACTTTTTAATTAATTAATTTTTGCAAATGCAAATTTTTTTTTATTTTTATTTAAACTAATAAGATAAAATAAATATTATAAATCATCAATAATATGTGTAATATTAAATATACAATTTAAAATATTAAAATACTAGTAATATTTTAAAAAAAATAAGATAAATTTTTCATCATATTTTTTATTTTATGGTCAATTTATATACTAATAGTAATTTTAATAACATTTTTACCAAAAATATTTATAATTTTATTAAATTTTTTTCACAATATTTTTATTACTATCATCAAGTAACATGTAATTTTTAGTAATAATAATTTTACTCTCAACACTTTTGTTCATAATTCTTTATTTCACAGTATTACTATATAGACCTATATGTTGTGGTTTTATTAGTTAATACATATTAGTCAGTTAATTCACATAGGTGAATAACATTTAAAATTTAAATGTTCAAATTTTCAACTTTTACAATGAAAAAGAACAAAAAAAAATGATTAAAAAAGGAGTGGATTTACATGGCTAACAATTTTTTTTATCCTTTAGACACATTTGAATTTTTTAGTTATGATCTAATAAATTAACATGTCATCTTCATTATTTCATGTTTTGAGCATATCAATATACATTGCTAACTTTGTACTACCTTTCCATGATCAAATTGACTTGCAAGTGATCATTAATTGACCAAAAACATGCTACCCTGTCAAATAAAATGTGTATAATTCAAGCCCTTGGAGAAGAGGATATTTTTTAAAAAAAAATTTCTCTTCTGATCATCATTGGTAATTCAATAGTCATGAACTTTATTATGCATAATTTAATAGTTATGAGCTTAACCAATTAAGATATAGCTAAATCATATTTTTCAAAAATGATAAGATATATTAGCATATTATGTTTTTACTGTTGCATGTAATTGATCTTGAATGTTTTAACTTTATAACAATTTGAAATTGCTTTTGTTGATGTATGCCTTAGCAATGAATAGGTTTGTTTACTTATTATGAACATACTTAATATTTCATGTATGCAAATATTAGTCAAAGACATTATTTACTTTTAAAATGTTTACACAAATGATATGGTTTTAAGAATAAAGTTTGCAAAATAAATATGCATTATAAAAATAATTTTGATGAAATTTATAAAAATTAAATACTTATTATATCAAAGTATAATTCCTAATATTATTGTATTGCTTACGTATAAATAGTTAAGTAATTAATAAATGATTTTCCATCCTAAAGTAATTGTTGGAGAATGTTTTATTGTTCTCAATAGATGTTGATTTGAGAAATCCTTACACAAGATAGAATGATGATTATAAAGAGTTGTGATCTCCTTAATATAATCAATTGTTATATTATTATTTGTGAATAAATATGATTAATCAATAAAAAATAAGTACTAGTTTTATACTTAATATTTAATTAGAGTATTTGTATGACAAAATAATTGAATTATAGTAAGAGACCATACACTAAAAGGATTAGTCAAACCACTTTTACAGTTCTAATATTAAAGTAATCATAGCATGTGTCAAGACATTAATCCCAATTTATTGATATAAATTAATTAATTAGAAGATTAGTGATAAATTAGAAGAGTTTAATTTGTCTAATTTTTTGGAATTATAGTTTATATTTACTATCTACATTTTAAGATCTTAATGGATCACATACATAAAACAAAATGATGAGAAAGGTAAAAAGAGATAAAGTTAGAATTGATTGAAAAGTTTAAGAGATTTTTGTCGTTAAAATATAATATTTAAAATTGTAGGAACTAACGTATAATTAATTAGAAGCTAATATTAGGGCTTACATAGCCAAAGTTCTTTATATATAGAACCTTATATGGCCAACCAAATTGATTCTTATGAGCTAGCACTCTATTTTGGTTTGCCTTTTTATCTCTCTCTTCCCTTAAAAGAGTTTATGGTTTTAAGAATTATCTCTATAATTTCTTGTGTACATACTATTAAAGGTCAAACTTTTGGATAGTAATGGCTTGCAACAACTTATCAATTTAACGTGAAAGAGAATGGAAGACTTGATTCATTGGTAACTATCTATCTCATCTTTTAGTATAGTTTGTATTTAAATTTAACAACCAACTAATGTATTTGGGGAATTTAAAAATTTTAAAAATATCTATATCTTTATGTATTTTTTTGTTAAACCTTTGTTTAATTTCCAATAGTAGTATCAGAATCTAATTTGCTTGTTAAATATAATTTAATTTTATGTTTAGTTGTTATTGATTAAAAATTCAAATGATTTATATATTTTATTTAGTGTTATTACAAGTTTACAATTAATTCCTTGATTTGGTTTTTGGTTAAACATATGGAAAATGAAAAAAAAAAAAAGAATTGACATTGTGTCTCACCATGCAAAAGAGAAAAGTTTTTTTTCTTTCATGTGTCATGTTTTTTAAGAAATCCATAGAAGTAAATAGAAAGAAAAAAAAAAAATGGGGCTAAAAAAAATAATTGGTGTTACTACTATGAATTGTTGGGTGATTAACCATGGTAGCATTGATGGCTTTAAAGAAAGCCATATTGGGTCACAAGTCCAAGCCTTGAGTGGCATGCATGCATGGGTAATTATACCCACAATGGCAGCAAGGCATGGCTTTGCTACCATGTGGTGGCTATTGCTTTTGACAGCAGCTTATGTCTAGAAGTTGGTGGTTACCCCTGTCATGGCTAATGAATGTTGTAAACATGCTTTCGTTGCATTAGGAAACATTTCTGTGTGTAAGAGTGATGTTGAATTAGCATAGCAATAAGATCAATTTGATTAGAATTTTAAGATTCTAAATTATTCAAAAGTGGAACACCTAAATTATTTAGGAGAAATTTAATTCAAATATAATTTTAAAAATTATGTTCTAAATTATAAATAGTGTTTGACTAAAATTAAAACATCTTAATTGGATTAGGATTAAGGACTTATATTTGATTGGATTACTTGTTGTATTATAAAACTATTTTTTAATTTCACTGGGACTCTTATTTGAAATACATAAATTAAATTAAACACTAAATTTTTTCATATATATAAAAAAATTAAACATGTATTTAATGTAAATATGATAACATGATAGGGGATTATAAGCTTATAGACCTATGTGATTTTTTTTGTTAATATGAATGAATATAATTTTTGTAGTATAAAGATTGCTTTCTATGCCTTTCTCTTATTTTCTAGTTATAAATTCTCTTCTTATTTAAACTATTCTTAAATGAAACTTGATGTTTCTCTCATATTATATTATGTAAAAGTTATATATAATTAAAAAATTTAGGATTAAGATCAAATATCTATTCGTAACTATGGAGATCCAAATGAAGGTGTTAAGGAAGACAAATCAAGAGGATATTTCTATTATATAGAATCTATAATGCATGTCCTAAGGATCCCATCTAATCTTAGTATGTCCATCTAGAGATATCAATAGGAGTAGGATAAGTGGGTTTAGCATATCACTACCATTAGCACATCTTAATTTGTAAGTTAGATCTTTCCAGTTTAAGGTCTTATGTCTACTAAGCCCCAATCCCTTCTCTTCATTGACTCTTGGTACCTAGGCACTTTGAATCAGTCCTTTCTTTATATGTATCTTTCTATGTTAGCTAAAAGGAGTGGGTTTTCTCCTATTTTCTATCGTAGTTACGCTACAATCTTTGCTTTTCCATCCCATCTCATCTTAATTTGGCTATACTTGTATATAGCCATCCATGTTTCTAATGGTTCACATAGATCTCATGAGAACCAGTATCACTATGAAAAAAGCCCCACTCTTTTCCTTCATTACTAGGGAGAGTAAGCAACCTTTATTAGCTATACTTGTATGTGAATCTTGTTTATCGAAAAAGATAACTGAGACTTTTTGAAAAGAAAAAGAGAACATGTTAATGAATTATTAGGATTCATACATACAGATGTATGTGGCTCTAGGCAACACATGCAAGAGGTGGTTTGTCTTATTTCATTACATTGACAATTAATCAATCAAGATATGGATATGTGTAATTTAATGAAATACAAATATGAATATTTTAAAAAATTCAAGGAATTAAGAATTAAAGTAGAGAAATAAACTAGTAGAAGTATTAAAATTCTATTATTAGATTGAGGAGGTGAATACTTAAGCTAAGAATTTGGTGGTTACTTGAAAGAGAATGAGTTTTTCCCTCAATGGACATTTACTCAAATACCACAACATAATCATGTTTCTAAAAGGGGAAATATAACCCTATTAGATATGGTTTGATCCTTGATGAATGTTACTTAGTTTATTATACCATATAAGATATAAAATGTTAAGAGACCAAGAACCTCATGTCTAAAGAATGAGGATATGATGCTTATATAAAGTGTATATCATTCAACAGATCCTGGATCATGTATTCCTTTTCCTCAACTAGTAACAAAAATGAAGAATAATAAAGTGAAGAGAGTTGAGGGAGAAAGAACATAGAAGTAAACTTTATGAAGTCAAAAAATTAGATAGATAGCCCCTACAAATAGTTCAATTTATTAAAATATTCATAAAAAATAATATATAATATATATATATATAGTTATATATATATATATATATATATATATATATATATATATATATATATATATATATAATCATATATTAAGAATACATATATTTTTTGATAGTTCTTTTCCCCCCTTAATTTTTTGTGTTCCTATGTTATGGATTTTAACTTCATCTTACTAAATTAGATTTTGATCTTTTTTATAGGTTCAAAAATATGAAAAAATTATCTTTAATCTTAATTTTTACTTTTATATTTAATTACTTCATAACTTTAATAATCAAATTTTCAAAATAAATATGAACAAACTCCTTAGTTGTTTTTTGTCTCATTAAATGACATTAATTGAACTAGAAACATTTAATGCCCTTTAAAGTGTTTAGTCAACAATTTCTTAAACATATATATAGCAAATGAAAAGGTGTAAAAAAAAAATCATAGAGTGAGAAGAAACTAAAGCAAGCATTAGGTACACATGGCTAGCAATATTGTAATGGGGAGACTTTTGGCATTGGCATTTGCAGTCATGCTCGTGCAGTCTGCAACTGAAGTGCAAGCCTTAAGTTGTGTACAGAATTGTATCCTTGGATGTTCTGGGGCATTTTCTGAGGCATGTATTCCTCAGTGCGTTGCGAGGTGTGGTAAAGAACCACCCGCAGCAGGTATTCACATTAACTAACTTTTTGTTTTGCATTTTTCTTTTGGACAATCAAAAAATTATAGACAAAATTGGACTCATCTCCTTTATCAAAGTATTACATAGACAAAATGTATAGGATACATATGCAGAAAATAAAACTAAATGAATGGTAAGTTGCATGAACAAAAAATATGAGAAACACCCATAATTTGTCTAGTGGCATAAGCAAACGGAGAATGGTGTAAATTAGGCACAAAGTCCCACATTCACCTTTCTCTAGGTGCATTCCATCTTTAAAGTGGGAATCATAGGAATGACTGTTGTAGTAACAATTTGAAATTTATTTGAAACAATATTTTGCTACTAATAAAATATATGTGAGACTAAAGTATAATATGTCTAGCATTTGTTTTTTTATAAAGAAAGAGACTTGCTAATCTTTTGGTTGTTCTTCGATCTTATAATAATATCTTTTATGGATGCAGCTGAATTTGAAGGTATATCTCCAGCATGAAACCATGGGACTAATCGGATTTGTTTTGGCACATCCAACAATTGTCTAAGGCACTCTAGACAAATATTGTTTTTGATTTATGTGTGTATGTAATCCGTCATACTTTATAGATTTCTAGATTATACACAGTAAACTTTTGTCTATAGTTGCAAAAAACAGTTTGTCCATATGTTCCCATTTTCTTTTCAATTCGAGAAAGCATGTTAGCCATTGCCTACTTAAAAGTAAACTAGATCATCAAAATTTCCATTGGTGGGGTGCCAGTCTAAGTTAGTTTCAGCCAAATAGGCCATAGTTTCAGACAAACTTGGTAGCATCAATTATGGTTTCAAAAACAAAAACAATTGCCTCAAATCCCCAAATTTTATTTACCATATCAATCAAATTATAATATCATCCATTATTTAGAAAAATAAGCAATAAAAATGTTTACATATGCTCCTTTCCACTGCATTTATGTCTTGCGTGTGTAAGATTTGTCAAGGAAATGATAATATGCAAGAAGACGCATTTTAGAGAAAAAAAAAATTGATATCACAAGAAGATAGTATCAGCCTCATCAAACTGATGCTTCCCCGCTTTTGTGTTTGGATTTTTAAGACATCCTATTGCTAAGGCATTCTTTTTTTTTTTTGTCCTTCTCACCCCCTTGTTTTCATTGAGATTTTTAAAAAATTCTTGCGCTACAATGGTTTTTATATCTAGGACCTTTTGGGTCTCGGGCCTCTATTTTGACGATTAGGCTAAAGCGTTGGTCTCCTATGCAGTGTTCTTACGTGAATGTACATATGCTACCTCTATATTATGTTATGTAATGTCGTATTATTACTTAAGTGACTCCTTCTATTTTACACAAACTCAAAAGTAGTGACTGCGGGATCTTATTAAACTCAGTGAAATTTGATCTTAAATCTACTCCTTGTAAGGTTCTTAGTTCTACATAAACTTCTATAGGTTTCTTACTTACAATAAGAATTGATTTTACTTAGATATTTCTTAATTTAGGTAATTCTCTTTCTAATTGACTGATAAGTAGCATTTTAAAAAAAATAATAAAAGAAAAAAAATATGAATAATTTTTTAAGATAAAAAGGTAAATTTTAAAATATTTTTTCCTCTTAAAAATGAAACAAAAAATTATGATTGTTTTTGCTTTTTATCTTTTTAATTATAAATATTTTCTTTGCATGGATTTTTAAAATGTTTGGAAATCATTAAAATAAATTAGATAAATTATATTTCACTTAGATCATGATTAAGTAAATTAAATATATATTAAAATTCTAATTTTATTGAAATACTAAAAAAAATTATAAACTAACTATTAAGTTGATGTCAAATAGAACAATGCATTAAAATTTGCTAGGAAAATTAGAAATTGAATTAATTACTTAAATATTTTTAAAATTAAGTAAATATTGTTACAAAATAGTTTTATTAGTTTTCCCTTAATTTTGAAAATATATATTTAAACATTTGTATTAGACTCATAAGATGTACAAATTTATCATATTTATTAAAGAATGTATTTTTTTTTACTTATATTTTATTTAAATTAAAAAAAAAAAAAAAGACTTAAATTTTGAGTTATATTTTCTTTCTAAGAAATAAAGGTAAAAAAAAGGGGAATTCTAGATTTTTTTTAGAAATTATTATTTTTCTATTTTCCTTAATTATAAATATTTGTGCTATGGGTATTTTTGGAATATGTGAAAAATGATTTATATTAATTGAGTAAATTATAATACCTTTTAAATAATAATTAAGTAAATAATATATATATATTAAAATTTTAATGTTATTAAAAAATATTAAAAAAGACTAGAAACTAACTAGCAAGTTAATATTTAATATTATAAATTGTGAGAGTATAGTGAAAAAAAAAAAAAACTTACATCAAATAATTAGATATTTCTAAAATTAAGTGAGTGTCATTACATAATTATTTCATTAGTTTTCTTTCAACTTTAAAAATATATATGATATTTAGTTTGCTACCAATCTATGTCAAAATTCCAAAATATCAATAGGAGAATGTGTTAATTTGTTAAATATCCATTTGATTTCTAACAATCTTTTTGCTAAGGTAAGTAATTTAATCATGTAGTTTCAATTTCAAAATAACAATTTCAATTTTTAATGCCTTTTGCTTTAATATGTCAATCTTCATCTTCTTTCCTCTCTTCTCTTACTATTGTCTGTAACAAGGTAGAAAACCTTCTCCTCTAAATAGTGGGATTATAGTCCCTTTGATCTTACAAAACCTATGTTTTTTTAGAGTTTATAAGCAAAGAAAAACCAAAGAGAAAACCTTCCAGAAGGACCTAAAACACTTAGAAACTGAAATGGTATCTAAGAGTTCATTTCTAACCTTAGCTCCATTAGTATTTTTTGGTGAGAACTATTTTATATGGACTATTAAGATGAAGGCCTATCTAAGGTCTCTTGATCTCTGAAAGATAATTGAGAATGGAGATGAAATCTAGCACTCTTTAATAATTCCATTATAGCTTAACTTAAGCATCATAATAAGGAAACAACTAAATGGTACAAAGCTTTCACATGCATTAATTTTGGTTTCACCATAATATTGTCATGTGAGAGTGCAAAAAAAGCTTGGGAAAAGCCAAAGGAAGAGTTTCATAATAGTGACTAAAAGCATTCCTATCCAAAACTTGAGGTGAGAGTTTGAGTCTCTTAGGATGAAAGACATTGAGCTTGCTAAGGAGTTTGCAGACAAACTTATGAAGACTATCAATGGGATTAGATTGTTAGGAGTGGACTTGACTAAACAAAGGATAAAGGAAAAGGTTTTGTTGTGATTGCTAGTGAAGTTTGACTTGGAAAAGTTCTTGTTGTAATTGTTAGGAGTGGACAAACTAATGAACACAAATTTGTTTAAATTGTTATTGATTTATACAAGCTAGATTTTTTATTTTGGTTTAATTTACTATTTGGTCAATTTGAAAATGAAGGGAATTGTAGTTTGAATGTTTGGATCATTTGTTGAGGAAATGATAATATACAGGAAAACACATTTTAGAAAAAAAAAAAGAAAAGAAAAAAATAATGATATCACAAGAAGATAGTGTTAGCCTCATCACATTGATGCTCCCCCACTTTTGTATTCAAACTTTTAAGACATCCAGTGGCTAAGGCATTATTTTTTTTTCCTTTCCTTCTCACCCCTTTGTTTTCATTCAAATTTTTAAGAAATTCTTGTGTTACAATAGTTTGTGTACCCAAGACCTTTTAAGAAATTCAAGTTTGAAACTTAAGCTATTAAGTAGAAATGAGCAGTTTATCCATTTGCTAGTGTAGAAAGGTGATAACTAGCCATGGTGTTTTAGTGCAGTGAATGGGAGTTCACACCTGGATTGATGAAAATAGCTAAGGGAAAGCCTAAAAGCAATCCATGCTATTGTAAATCTCCTTAGTTAATAGCTGATGGTTTTAATTTGATAATGGCATCACTACCAAAAAAAAAAAAAAAAGGATTAAGGTAGCAATTCAAGACTACTACCTTTGAGCTAAAAACCATTACTTAAAGTCTAATGAAATGATTTTTAGGCTACTACATTTGCAGGCATTGCAATAGATCTAACATTGTGGTTCTCTCTACTTTTAGCAGCACATATGCAGCTACTACCTAAAGGTGTTTTAGGCAAAGACTTTTTAGAAAATAGGTAGTAGTTTTTTGAGATAATAGACAATAGTTTTTTAGAAAATATTCAACTATTTTTTTAAGAGAATGGACAATGATTTTTTAAACAAATAGCAGCAGTTTTTTAATGGAATAAGTAGTAGTTTTTTTAAGTGAATAGGTAGTAGTTTTTAAAGGGAATAAGTTACAATTTTTTTAAGTATAGACATTGGGTTCGATTAAGCATAATAAGTAATAACTAGCAAGAGATAGCAGTAGAAATTCAAGTTAATTTTCCACAGTTGATTCAATCCATTACAAATGAAGTAATTCATATGTTATCTACAAAACCTTCAAACTAGAGAGAAGAAAGTGCAATTGCATTATCTTCTTCTCCATATCCTTAATTTTCTTCTTGCCTTCCACAAGGTAATGGTCTCTTGCCTTCATGAGGAAACTAGCAACAATCCACATAATTCTCCTCACAAGGCTAGTGTAGAGAGAGAGAGAGAGAGAACAAAAATATTAGATGCTTCCAAAACCAAACATATTTATGCCTTCAATGCATAAGGCCTTAAAATGATCATTGAAAAGGCATACGTCTTACCAACTAGCATACGTCTTACAAAGTGAGACTATACTAAGAAGCAAGTAGTAGTAAGAATCAGTTCCGCATGTTGTTGTGGCCATTGATCTATTCTACTAATGATTGCACAAATTTTTCATCAGTGTTCAACTTCTAAGGAACACTAGGAAGCCTGCTAGAACAACCTTGGAAAACACCTCTAATAATTTGCCTAAAGCATCCTTCGTAGGAAAATTAGTATACATCTTTGTGCTAGCAAACTCATCATACATAATCAAAAAACCTCCGAAATGGACAATAGGTGTGAAAGACATACCAATCAGTTATTCTGTAACTTACATCTAGAGCACAATTATTAGGATCAATAGACACGCCAATAGCCCACACCTGCAGCAGAAGATTGATAGCTTTGTTATGGGAATGTAAGAAAACTTGAACTACCTATTAGTTAAAGAACAATAATGGGTGTTGGTTATATTGTGATCCCATCTTCATGCATTCCCATAAAGGCTGAAAAGCATAGAAGGAAGAAAACATTAATAGTTTAATAATCTACTAGAAACTTATATTTCTTAGGCACAAACATGTGATCTATTGATTTGTCTTTATATTCAAGGATGGTTTCAATAAGTAAAGTTTCATTAGAAAAAAATTAGTTTGGTAAGCAATTATATAATTATGAAGAAACCATTAATAGTATAAACTATAATTTAAGAGGAAAAAAATGCCCAAGTATGTATAAACTAATCAATCATGCCATGAAAAAGTGGAATAGAGAAACTACTACAAAATGAAAAGAAACAAAACAATTAGAAAAGGAAAAATGGGAAGGCTGAGGTTAATATTATTAGTTCCTAAAATGCAATTGTGAAATTAGTATAAGATTTAAATTCTTTTTGTTTAAAAAGAGAAACAAATGAAATGTCTAGGGTAACATAAATTGATTTTGATCTTTACCTAAGTGAATGTGTCTCTAAAAAAAGAAGAAACACATGGATTTCTACCTTCTATAAACATCACTCACATGCCTCTAGTTAAAAATCCTCTGATTTTGTATCTTATATAACTTTAATTGCTTTAAACAAAAGCTAGATTAATGAAAAGAGTAAATAGTAAGCACTAAAACCAATCAAACCACAAATGGTTTCCTAATCATATGGTAGCTTACTGAAAAGTTCAAAACATAAATATGAAAAATGGGAAAAGAAAACAGAAAAAAGAAGAGTAGAAAAGAAAAAAGTGGTAAAGATCTAGTGAGCTTTAAAGGCAACATTCTTCATCCATGTTCTTTTTCCCATCTACATGCATTTGTGCAATAATGTTTCCTTGAAGACTTAAAAAAAATAAAATAAAGAAATAATTAATAATGGATGCCTATATATTATAACAACTTTCACAAATTTATCCTTTCTTGCTCTTCCAAGGAAAAATTCAATATTTTGATGTAGTTTCATTACAAAAACATTGTTCTTAGTAAGCAATTACAATTTTAAAAAAATTTTCTACTATAATATAAAGGAGATAGAAGGTTTTTAACGGAAATACAAGGATACATACAAAAAAAACCTTCTTGCCAAGAGAAAGTGGTGTATAGAGAAACTGCAGAACAAAGAAAAAAAAAATGAAAATAAAGGAAAAGAAAAGAGGAAAACAAAGACTAGACTTATGCCTCAATGTAATGGTAACAGAAAAAAGTCAAAATCAATTCAAGATTTGAATTCTTTATGTTTAAATTCAAAAAACTGACAAACATTAAAGGCAACAAAAAGTAACACTTGTCACTACATGGCACAACAAAGTTTATTAGTTATAGCTGACCTTTTCATTTATTTTCTTCTTTGCTTCCACCCTTGTTAAGAACTCAAATTTGTTTAAAATAAAGGGATCAATAATTTGAATTTTGGATCTACATTTGTCAAGGAAATGGTAATATACTGGGAAGAAAGTTTTAGCCACATCAAACTAATGCTCCCTTACTTTTGTGTTTACATTTGGAAGACATCCCATTGCTAAGGCATTCTTTTTTTTCCTTTCCTTCTCACCCCTTTGTTTTCATTTAGATTTTTAAGAAGTTCTTGGGCTACAATGGTTTTTACACCTAGGGCCTTTTGGGTTTAGAGCCTTTACTTTGACCATTAGGCTAAAGCTTTGGTCTCCTACGCAAGGTTTTTACATTAATGAACATGTGTTACCTCAAGATTATGTTATGTAATGTAATGTTGTATTATTACTTAAGTGACTCCTTTTATTTTGTGCACACTCAAAAGTAGTGACTAGGAGATCTTATTAAACTCAATGAAATTTGATCATAAATTTGCTCCATGTAAGGTTCTCAATTTTGCATGAACTTCTTTAGGTTTCCTACTTATAATGAGAATTGATTTTCCTTAGATATCTATCAATATAGGTGATCCTCTTTCTATTTAACTAATAAGTAGCATTTAAAAAAAAATAAAATGGGAAAAATATGAGTATTTTTTAATAAAAAGAAAAGGTAAATTAAAAAATTTTTTTTTTCCTTTTAAAAAGATAAAAGGAGAAATTTAGGAAAATATGAGTATTTTTTTAAAGAAAAAAAGGTAAATTTAAAAATATTTTTTTCCTTTTAAAAAATAAAAGGAGAAATGTAGGATTTTTTTTTTTCTTTTCCTTAAAAATTATAATTTTAATTATAAGTATTTTAATGACGTGAATTTTAAAAATATGTGAAAATTATTATTATAAATTAGATAAATTGTAATGCACTTAATTTCATTGAAATACTAAAAAAATTTATAAACTAACTATTAAGTTAATGTCAAACAGAACAATAAATGAAAATTTTCTAATAAAATTAAAAATTAAATTAATTACTTAAATATTTTTAAAATTAAGCAAATATTACTACAAAATCATTTTATTAGTTTTCTCTTAGTTTTGTTAATATATATTTAAAAATTTGTATTAGACTCATAAGATGTGCAAATTTATCATATTTATTTAAAAATATATTTTTACTTTTATTTTATTTAAGTTTTAAAAAAAAAAAAAAAAAAAAAAAAAAATGACTTAAATTATGAGCTATATTATCTTTTTGAGAAATAACGATAAATTTGGATTTTTTTTTTCCACTCTAAAAAGCAAAGAAGAGGAATTTCAAATTACTTTTTTTTATTTCCCCTAATTATAAGTATTTGTATTATGCATATTTTTGGAATATGTGAAAAATGTTTAATATTAATTAAATAAATTAGAATACATCTTAAATTATAATTAAGTATATAAGATATATATGTTGAAATTTTGAAATTTTAATTCCATTAAAATATGAAAAGAGACTATAAAGCAACTAGTAAGTTAATGAAAGACCAAAAGCATTCTAGTCCTAAACTTAAGGTGAGAGTTTGAGTCTCTGAGAGTGAAAGGCATTAAGATTGCTAAAGAGTTTGCAAATGAACTTATGATGGTTATTAATGAGATTAGGTTGTTAGCAAAGGATTTGACTAAACAAAGGATAAAGGAAAAGGTCATATTATGATTGCCAAATAAGTATGAGTTTGAAATCTCATCTTTAGAGAACTTTAATGACCTAAGGAAATTTACACTTGCCAAGCTAGTTAATGCCTTGCAAACTTTGGAATTGAGAAGGGCTATTAGGTAAAGTGACTCCTTAGAAGCTGCTCTAGTGGCAAGAAGCATAGATAAGTCAACATCACACTTGAAAAAGCATAGTGATGATAAGACAGAAATGGAAAGATGAAACTGAAAGCAGTAAAGATGGAGAAAAGAAAAAGAAAGTGTATCCTTTTGTGAGCACTATAAAAGAACAACTCATGTTAAAAAGTATTGCTAGTTAGACTTGATGTACAATGTAGAATCTACAAGAATTTGAGTCATATGGCTAGAGTATGGAAAAATAAAGGAAACCCAACAATAGAAGCAATAACAAGCTCAAGTACTTAAGAACCAACAATAAGAGGAGCGACTTTTCATGGTAGCTTGTAGTAATGAGAGGAGTAGTGCTAAGAATTGGTTCATAGGTGATGGTTGTAGTTAGCACATGTCAAATGATGTGGAAAATTTTGAGACACTAGATTAGTCATACAAGTCCAGAGTAAATGTAGGCAATGTAAATTTCATCAATGTAAAAGGAAAAGGCTCTATAGTTATTATGACAACAATAGGTATTAAACTTATACCTAAAGTTCTTTATGTTCTTGGTATTAGCCAAAATTTGGCCGCTATTGGACAATCGTTAGAAAAAGGTTATAAACTACACTTTAAAGACAAATCCTATTAAATTGTTGATTCTCAAAACCATGAGTTGTTAACTTTGGAAATGAAGAACATGAGCTTTATGATTCATAGGAATCTCATGCATAGTTAAGCTTTTATACATATTATTCATGACTCAACCTTAGGGCATAAAAGGTTGGGTCATTTTAATTATTCATTATTAAGCCATATGTATGAAAATTAGTTAGCATTGGATATTCATTTTATAATTAAGTCTCCTTAGGTTTGTAAATCTTGTTAGTTTGGAAAGCAAAGTAGGTTACCATTTCTTGCCAAGTAGGCTAAGAGAGTTACTTAGAGGTTGGAGCTCATACACACTAATGAGTGTGGCACCATGAGCATTCCTTCATTGAATAATAATAGGTTTTATATCTTATTCATAGATGACTACATTAAAATGTGCTGGGTTTATTTTATGAAACTTAAGTCAAAGGTGCTTGATATTTTCTTAAAGTTCAAATTTTGGATTGAAAATCAAACTAGTTACAAGTTGAAAAAAATGATAATATTAGATAATGGTACTGAGTACGCATCTAACAAGTTTATAAATTATGTCAAGATGCTAGGATCCATCACCAATTCAATGTCACATACACTCCTCAAAAGTATGGGGTAAGTGAGAGGGAAAATAAAGCTATAATTGAAATGACCAAGTGTCTACTTTTTGAAAAGAACATGCCAAAGAAATTTTGGGTAAAGGTACTTAACACTATTATTTACTCACTTAACAAGTTACCTACTAGAGCTTTAGGAGGAAGTAGAAATCCCTATGAGGCCTGGCATGGAAATAACTCTTCATTCCATCACTTGAGGGTCTTTAGTTGCATATGTTACAATTTTGTATCTAAGATCAAAAGAGAAAAGTTGGATTTAGAGGTCGAAATAAGAATATTACTTGTTATGGTTTAAATTCCAATGTCAATAAGATCTACATTTTGAAGATATAAAAAGTATTTCTAAGTTAAAGTGTAAAATTTGATGAACATGCCAATTAGGATTAGGAAAAAGCTCAAAAAAGTGGTAAAGTCTAGGATTTCAAAATTAACCAATCTCCTTTGTAACTTGATATTCATACAAATGATGAGGTGGCTGAGTGATGATGAGCTAGTAAGAGGAAGCAAATCACGTGCCAAGGTATATGGAAGGAGTAATGTAGCTTCACTAAAGCCTATCAATTATTTTAAATCTACTATATGGATAAATCCTATGAAGGCTAAAATTGAAATGCTTGAAAAGAACAACACCAAAAATTGGTTTAAAACACTAATAGTTGATAAGTAATTGGTGTTAGTGGGTATTTAAATCTAAAATAAATGTTGATGGCACACTTAACACACACAAAGCTAGATTGGTTATTAAGTGCTATCCATAGGAGCTTAGAGTGGATTACTTTAAAACCTTTGTACTAGGTTATAGGCTTGAGAAAATCAAACTACTCCTAGCACTTGTAGCTCAAAAGGTATGGTTACTATTTTAACTTCATGTAAAATCGAATTTCTTGAATGGCCTATTGAGAAAGGAAATTTACATTAAGCAATTAAAGGACTTTGTGAATGAAAGACATGAGGAGGAAGTGTATATGCTCCAAAGAGTTCTATAGGGTCTAAAATAAGCTTTTAGGGCCTAGTATAATAGGCTTGATGAGCACTTAGTGCAACAAGGATTTGTAAGAAGCAACAAAGAAGCTACTTTACATACAAAGATTGCTCTTACTAATCTATTAATTTTTATAGTCTATGTCGATGACCTATTGATCATTCAAAGTTGCAGTAACTTGATTAATAAGTTTAAAGCCAATATTAAGAGGGTCTCTGAAATGATAGATTTAGGATTAATGTGTTATATTCTTGGAATGAAAGTTACTTAAACTCATAAAGTAATTCTCATTAATCAAAGTAAGTATTCAAATAAGGTTTTAAAAAAAGTTCCAAATGCAAAATTGTAAACCACTCTTCACACCAATCAAGTTAATTAAGAAATTCAATAAAGAAGATGGAGCTAGGAGAGCAAATGGGAGCCTATATAGAAGTAAAATTGGTTATCTATTATACTTAATAGCAAACATGCCTAATACCATGTTTGGAGCCAATTACTTTTTAGATTTATGCAAATTTCCCAATGAATTGTATTTTCAAGTTGCTCAAAGAGTGCTTAGGTATGTAAAAGGCATAATTGATTTTAGGTTAAAATTCAAAAAAAATGGGAAACTGGTATTGAAAGGCTACATAGTCAATGACTAGAGTAGCTTTTATGAAGACATGAAGAGCATTGCAAGTCACCTTGTCTCTCTCATTTCAAGCCTTGATAACTTGGGGCTTAAAAAAGCATGCAATAGTGGCACAATTTACTATTGAGGTAGAATGTATAGCAGTTGAAAACGCTGTAAATTAGGCACTATGGCTAGGAAAAATGTTGGTCAATTTAAAGTGCATGCAAGATTTACCTACAAAAACTATGGTTGATAATAAGTTTGTTGAGGTCATCTTAAAGAACCTTGTATTCCATGGGAGAGCAAAACACATCAAGATCAAATACCATTTCGTTAGAAAAGCTTAACAGGCTAATGAAGTTATTCTAGTGCATTGCAATTTAGATTTGTAGTTAGTAACATCATGACCAAGGCCTTGCTAAGGCTTAAATTTAAAAGGTTAAGGGATGACATGAGGCTAAAAAATAAAGAAGCTAAAGAGTGTTGTTGTGAGGCCTAGCTTCTTCATTGCTCAAGTTCCTAAAATTAAAGAGAAAATAAATTGGTAGTTGAGTTGCAACAAGAAGATCACAACATTAGCATTAAGAAACAAATGCTTTATTTTGTTTTTTTTAAGGCTCTTCATTAACTTGTAGCTAGTTTTCTAGTTTAGTCTAGTATAAGTAACCAATAAGCAATTGTGTTGTAATGAGTTCAATTAATGTTAGTGGCTATGAATCTAGTGAAAATCATTGCTAATGGGGCTAAATGACAACTTAGAGCACTAAGTGGAGTTAACCTAATGTGGGAACTTAGTAAGTATGGCAAGCACATTCTTTGGGCATCATTATTGTAAATTTTGTACATTAACCATTTATAAGGGACTTTGATTTAGAATGAAGTTTGCAAAAAAATTACAATCTTAAAATTTTAGTGTGTTTTGTTGTAATATGCCAATCTTCATCTTTTTCCTTTTCATCTTTTACTATCTTTTGTAACAAGGCAATAACCTTCTCCCATCAACAAACAATAATGCTACTAGCTTAAGAACTAACTTTCATCTCACACTTCAAAAGCTATAATAGAGATCTCATCAAGAAGATCCTTAGCATGATAAATAACATCTTTGTGCTCATCAAGCCATTTCTTGACTTTGAAATTATTAATCTACTTCTTTTCATCATTGTTAAGCACATTATGAATTGGCAGTATGATTATCTCCAACATCTTCAGAAACCCATGGTTGAGCCTCCTTCCTTTTAAAGAAATCAATGAAATCATAAGAAGTCATTATATCAAAGATTACCTAAAGTGATGCAGAGAGAAAAGGTCTACCCATCAAGGGTCTTGCAATATTGCTTTAAAAATTTTTCTTGTTTCCCTTATGAATGGAAAGGAAAGGAAGCAAAAAGGATAGGGGGATGGGGTAGATAAGGCAAGATTTAGACCATTAGCTATAGTTGATCATCATAATTAATTGGGTTTTGCATTTGCATCTAATGGTTTAGATATCATCTCATCTACTTGGTCATTAATTTCATTTCCTCAATAACATTGCTCTAAAGGCAATTGATATTATTGCAACCCACCTTCAGGGCAAGATGAGAATGTGACCCAATGTTGAAGCGAATGCTTGATGTGGGGCCTTGTTATTGAATAGTGTGTGTTGAGCCACTGGTAATTGTTGCAATGTTGTAATGATGGATTAATAATGATTGAGGTAACCATGATGGTAAGGTACTCTACTTGATTCACCCTTACCATTTGCTTAGCCTTTGCAATGCCTAGATTAATTTGAATCTTCACCATCTTAAATCAATCTTAGGATAGTAAAGTCATCACCAAACATTTAATGTATGGTTGGAACAACTTGATTATTGATTTAGAGAACTACCATGCACTCTAAATTAGTGGGACTTGACTTGCATTACTAAGATTCTTTGGAATTAGGGGCATAGTTACACCTAGCGAAAGTCGAGACTAACCTAGATGCCCATTGTGAACAATAAAACTACAATATTAACATATATTTTAATTTTATATGTTTTTATTCTTATTTTTATATATTTTATTTGTTTATCTTTCTTAATGACATGTAGCTTAACAAAATTTTGTCATAGGCACACATTAGGGTTTTGAAAATATTGACATGATAGGATGTGAGATTAAGGTTTAAGAAAAATCAATGGATACTTTTTATGAAGATCTCATGCTCCAATTGGAATTGTGTTTGGAAGTAAGATGCTTTTAACAAAGATCTCTTGCTTTAAAAAATTTTGGAAAGAATTGAGATACTTTTTATAGTGATCCCTTACATTGAAAAAAATTTGAAGAAATTTGAGAATTTCTTTTTTTTTTTTACATAATTTTTGAAGGAATTTGGAAAATTTTGGACTGTGAGGATTTTTTTGGAAAATGATACGGGAAACTTTGGACAAATGAAAAGTGGGAAATTCTTGAAATTCTAGACTTAGGAAGTGATATGAAAATCTCATTTAGAAAATATGTATTTGTTTAAGATTTTGAAGATCTTTGGATTGGAGAAGGAAAGGATAATTTATTATTGTTGTTTGAGAACACCCTCTTAGGGATTTTTAGCACTTAAGAGATTTTTATTTTTGACAAAATATAGAAATTTCAAATTTTCAAAAAGTAAGTTTTTGAGATTTGGGAATATTGAAAAAAGAGAAAATTTTATTTATTAGAAATTACTATGTGATTTTTGAAAATAAAAATATCCAAAATTCAAGGAAAATAAAAAAGGGAGAGAAAAAAAAAAGAAGTTTCATCCAATGATGGGCATGCAAGTCTAAGAAACCTACCATACAACCCACATCAATCATCTAAAAAGCGGGTAATAAATTGGGTTTAAGGTAAATGCAACCCATGTGTCACAAATCAAGATATATTATGGAATGGAATTAAAAAGTTAGTTTTAGAAGTGCAAACTAA
>JBAPLJ010000652.1:0-28201 GCA_037832345.1 Rhizophora mangle
ATAATAGGTTAAGACATATAAACTTCCAAAGATTGCATGATATGGTTAAATTGAACTTGTTGCCATACTTTGATAAATCTAAAATCAAATGCATAACTTGTAAGCTAACAAAAATAATTACAATTCTATTTCCAAGCAGTTAAAGATCTTTACACATGTTAATGTTAATTTATAGTGTGTGTGATTTGCACAACACACTAATACTAGGAGGAAGGACATATTTGTGATATTCATTAATAAATACTCAAACTATCGCTATGTTTAATTAATGCATACTAAAAATAATTCTTATGAAATATTCAATTAGTATAAAACTAAAATTAAATTGCAAAATGAAATTTTCATCAAATACTTGCTATTTAAGAAGGGAGCAAAATATTATGATATGATTTTTTAAGTATATGAGAATTCTTCATGACACTACTATTCCTTACACTCTATAACAAAATGGTGTTGTGAATACAAAAAATGCATGTTAATAGAAATGATCAATGTCATGTAAGCAAATTTTAGCTTTAGTTAGGGATTTTGGGTTGAGGCATAACTTACAACATTCCATATTTTAAATATAGATCCCACCAAAAGTAACAAAACATCCCCATATAAGTTCTTGAATAAAAGAAAGCCTAACCTTGTTGTTTAAGAATTTGGTTTTGTAGAGCAATTGTTAGGTTTCCTTAACGAAAATTGAAAAAGTTGGCTCAAAGGGGAGTTGAGTCCGTCATTTTAGGATATGTTCACAACAATAAGACTTATCAATTAATAGTCAAAGAGCTTAACATCTTAATATCTATTAAATTAATCATTAAATTGATAAATGATATTTTTGATGAAAATAAATTCATATTAGTTTCTAACATTCCAAAATAGAAACAAGTTCTTAATAATGAAAATGATGCTTTAGCAAATAAAATTAAAAATTATGAGGAGAAAAAGAGTAAGGGAAGTAAAGACTTTTGGTTATGATTTCTTTGTGTTCATAGTTGAAGGGACAAAAGAATTAGTATGTAATCAAATTCCATATTGCTTACTAACGATAATCTTAAGACATTTGATGAAGCAATGAAATTGCAAAGACTCTCAGTACCTAGACACTTTGAATCAATCCTTTCTTTATATGTATCTTTCTATGTTAGCTAAAGGAGGTGAGTTTTCTCCAATTTTCTATGGTAGTTACATTGTAGTCTTTGCTTGTCCATCTCATCTCATCTCATCTTAATTTGGCTATACTTGTATGTAGCCAACCATGTTTTCGACAATTGACATACATCTCATGAGACCCATTATCCCTACAAAAAAGCCCCCACCTTTTTTTTCCTTCGTTACTAGGGAGAGTAAGCAACCTCTATTAGTAAAGGACCTTGAGTAAAATTTCTTATGTCATGTAAAATGTCCATCAAGCAATCCAGTCCAATTTCCTCCTTGAAGTGGCTTGTCAACCTTACTTTCCATCCTTCAAAATAATGCTCTTTACCAAATGCCCTTCCTTGGGTTAAGGTAACACAACACTAAGTAGTTTGCTCCACTCCCTCAAGAGTAAGATGTTGGTTGAGATAAAGCTAAGAGCTAACCTAGACTTTCCAAAAAGGAAGGGAAAAGAAAAAAAGAAAAGATATAATTGTCATAAGACCTTATTCTTTTCTACTTTATGATATTTTCCTTAGTTTTTTTTACATTTAATTTAATTACAAAAAGGGCTTTGGAAGACTAATTTGAAATCCTTTAGGATTTGACTATTTAACTTCTAAAATGGCTCAAGGAAGATAACATAGTAGAGCCTATAATCATGCATATTAACATATCATACAAAAACTGTATGCTATAAATGCGATATATATTACAATTGTGATGCTAATGCATTAGATAACTATAATTAACTAAATCCCATAACTCAACTATTAAGTATATGGTGAGTTGGCTTTATTATTATAGAATAAAACCAGAGTTTTGTTTGAAGAAGATTTGTCAGGTTAGCCAAAAGCCTCCTTAACTTGAATATGTTTGATATTATAATTAATGGGTCCTAATTAACTATATTTATGTGATTTTGACAAGTTATCTCATGATCACATAAATTTAGAGACAATGGTTAGGTGCATCATATGTGATTTGATTAGACAAGGAGTTGTCATTTAATTGATATAAGAGTCACATGTGTTGTAATTAATAAGTTATGTTATCTACCTAATTATTTTTTATTTGATTGTTAGATTATCTCAAGTTGAAATAAGTTAAATGGGGATCTTAACCCACTAAAAAATTTTAGAGTAAGATCTTTCAAGTCAATATAGAGATTTATTAATTTAAATAAAAAAGTGGGAGTAACTAAAATAAGGATTAAAGACTTGATCTAATTTTGGTATGTATGCATGAAATTAATACTAACCCTATATATATATAAGTTGCTAGATCAAAAAGAGTAATAATTTTTCCATATATACTAAGCATAATTGATGTGAACGAACTCATTGGACCAAATGTTTTAGACTAGTATAAAATCTTAAGAATTGTTCTCAAGTAAGGATAGAAGTTCTACATCCTTGATGAGGATCTTCCTACTCTTGGTGTTGAGGAAGAAGTGGAGGCATATATTTAGCATAAGGATGATGATGATCATGCTACATGTGTGATGTTAGCTAGTATGTCTCTTAAAGTTCATAGGTAACATGAGAATATCATGAATGCCTACACAACAAAGTCTGCATCTCAAAAAGTTGTTTGATATAGAAACTAGGACAAAGAGATATGAGATCTTAAAGAAATTGTTCTAATGTAGGATGGTAAAAGGATCTTCAATGACTGCTAATATTATTAAGATTAGCTACATTAAGAAATTGGGCTGATTGGGTTTTACCATAAATTCAAAGTTAAGTGTTAACTTGATCCTATAGTCTCTACCTTAGGTTTGTTTAAAGTTTATTGTGAACTTCTATATCTGAACAAGTTGGAAGTTACATCAGTTGAATTATTAAATATGCTTAAAACTACAAAGCAAACTCTGACAAAAGAGAAGACTCCTTTTCTTCTCATGGATTCTTCCAATGTGATGAGCAAGGCCTAAGAAGAACAAAAAAAGGAAAGGCTCAAGAAACCAAGGTATTTGAATCAAGTGGTCATGTGAAAGGGAAAAGAGCAAGAGCACTTGCCATCATTGTGGTAAAGAAGGCCAAAAAAAAAGGAATAGCATGTTTTATCATGCTAGACTAAAGGTGAAGAAGCTTAGTGAAGCCTTTGGTTTAGGTATGTTTATGATTGAGATAAATCTTTCTAATTTTGTTTTTATTACTTGGATATGGTTCTCATATTTGTAGAAATATGTATGAAATCATTAGAAGTAGACAGTTGAAGAAATGTGAGGTAGACCTTTGATTTGTAAATGAAGCAAGAGTTTCTGCATTAGCCATTGGAGCTTATAGTTTACTTTTTCTTTCTAGCCTAGTAATAGAACGAAAGAATTATTATATGTCCCTATACTTTTTGAAAACATCATTTCCATTTCTAGTCTAACTTTAAATGAATTTACTTTTACATTTAATGTTAAGGTTGTTCTTTTGAGAAAAATTATGTTTATTATAGATATAATATTTATATAATTTTTTTTTATATAAGCTTGATTGAAAAAGGTTAAGTTATAAAAAATTTGTCACTTGGATCTATTTGTTTATGAGTCATGCAAAATATATAAATCTTATTTATTGGATAAGATAGTTAAGAATTCTTTGGAAAGGAAGAGAGAACGTGTTAATGAGTTATTAGGATTCATACATATAGATCTATGTGGTCCTAGGCAACACATGCAAGCGGAGGTTTGTATTATTTCATTACATTCACAAATAACCAATCAAGATATGGTTATGTGTATTTAATGAAATACAAATTTGAATATTTTGAAGAATTCAAAGAATCAAGAAATGAAGTAGAGAAACAAACAAGTAAAAATATTAAAATCCGATGATTAGATTAAGGAGGTGAATACTTAAGCTAAGAATTTGGTAGTTACATGAAAGAGAATGAGTTTTTCTCTCAATGGACATTTACTCAAACACCACAACAAAATCATGTTTTAAAAGAGGAAATATAACCCTATTAAATATGGTTTGATCCTTAAGTATCAACTCGATATTCCTTTATCTTTTTGGGTTTATGCCCTTGAGACTACTACTTACCTTCTCAATAAACTTTTGGCCAAATCTGTTGACAAGATGGCATATACGATATAAAATGGCAAGAGACCAAACATTTCATGTCGAAAGATTTAGGATATGATACTTATATAAAGCGTATATCATTCGACAAATCTTGGAATCATGTATTCCTCTCCCTTTACCAATAAAAAAAATGAAAAATAATAAAGTGAAGAGAGATGAGGGAAAAAGAATATAGAAGTAAACTTTACAAAGTCCAAAAATTAGATAGATAGACCCTATAAAATAATTCTAAAATTTATGTTAAAATGTTCAATAAATACATATATATACATGCTTCAACACACACACACACACACACATATATATATATATATATATATAAGTGTGCATATATCTTGATCATACTTTAAGATTTCAAATCTTTTATCAGTTAAAAAAATACAAAATCAGTTATCTTTAACATTAATTTTACTTTTATATTTAATTAGTTCATAACTTTTAATAATCAGTTTTTCAAAATAAATATGAGTAAACTCCTTAATTGCTTTTTGTCTCACTGAATGACACGTTAATTAAACTAGAAACATTTAATGCCCTTGAAAAGTGTTTGGCCAAATAGTTTCCTAAACATATATATAGCAAATGAAAGGATGTTAAAAAAAAATAACAAAGTGACAAGAAACTAAAGCAAGCATTAGGTACACATGGCTAGCAATATTGTAATAGGGAGACTTTTGACATTGGCATTTGCAATCATGCTCATACAATCCACAACTGAAGTGCAATCCTTAAGTTGTGTGCAAAATTGTATCATTGGATGTTCTGGTGCATATTCTGAGGCATGTATTCCTCAGTGCGTTGCAAGGTGTGGAAAACAACCACCCACAGCAGGTATTGTCATTAACTAACCTTTTGTTTTTCATTTTTCTTTTGGAAGATCAAAAAATTATAGTCAAAGTTACACTCATCTCCTTTACGCGAGTATTATATGAACAAAATGTATAGGATATATATTCAGAAAACAAAACTAAATGAATAGTAAGTTGCATGAACATAAAATATGAGAAACACCCATAATTTGTCTAGTGGTATAGGCAAACAGAGAATGGTGTTAGATTGGGCACAAAGTCCCACGTTCACCTTTTCTCTAGGTGCATTCCACCTTTAAAGTGGAAATCATAGCAATGACTATCATAGTAACAATTTGAAATTTATTTGAAAAAATATTATGTTATTAATAAAATATATGTGTGACTAAAATATATTATGTCTAGCGTTTGTCTTCTAGAAAGAGACTTGCTTATTGTTGGTTGTTCTTTGATCTTAATACTATTTTTTATGGATGCAGTCGAATTTGAAGGTATATCTCCAGCATGAAATCGTGGGACCAAATGTAAGATTACTTTTTGAGCTCGTTTAAATGATTGTCACGTAAACCTATCACAAGTGGTAACATATTTTGGATTTTAAAGTTGCTCCTGATTATCTCTTCATGACAATGAGGTTCTTGAGAATTTTCTCATTGTTGCAGTTGCAGAAGAGAAGGCAGTTGAAGGAATAAAGGAAACAACAAAAGTAAATTAGAAATGTAAATTGAGGATGAAAAAAGATTTTACATTGTCTTCGCGTTAAATGACATCTCTATTATGTTTACGTGTGGATCTATGAAATGAAATGGTTTTGTCTTGATATAATTTGAAATGGGCCGACTGATTATCCATTGGTGTGTTTGTCGCTCACACACACATATGTATGTTTTTTTTTCTTTATTGTTTTTAATCGGATTTGTTTGGACACATCCAACAATTGTCTAAGCATTCAAGACCAATATCGTTTTTGATTTATGTGCATGTAACCCGTCATACTTTATAGATCCATACGTTCATCTATAGTTGCAAAAAGCAGTTTGTCCATACGTTCCCATTTTCTTTTCAGTTCAAGAAAGCACGTTAGCCATTGCCTACTTGAAAGTAAACTAAATCATCAAAATTTCCATTGGTGTGGTGCCAATCTAAGCTAGTTTCAGCCAAAAAAGGCCATGTCTTGCATTGCTGGGTAATAATTGGGCCTAGTTGACTTCCTCCCAAAATTTCAGGCCAAATTGATAGGACATCGAGGTTGAACTTGAGGTCCATACTAATTATACTAGAAATACGAGACAATGTCATGATTTCTAGTACTAGAAAATGAGAGAAACGTAATAGCATCAATTATGGTTTCAAAAACAAAAATAATTGCTTCAAATCCCCAAATTCTATTTACCATATTAAGTAAATTATAATATCATCCATTATTTAGAAAATAAGCAACAAAACTATTTACATATGTTCTTTTTCATTGCATTTACGTCTCATATGTGTAAATTTTTTTTTACTTCATATAATTTTACTTTTTCTTAACACAAATGATCTCATTCCCTTATCCATATTTTTTGTCATAAAATTATTATTTCTATTTATATAAATAAAGATAATAATTTGAGTTATAATTCTTTCATGAATTGAAAAACTTATCAATAAGAGTGACATTGGCCATTAACAAATGGTCATTATGACATCACCATTCACTATTCTCCAAATATTTTTCATAAAAGAAAATCAGGTTGTAATACATACAGAGTATTGTAAGAATTATGAAAGACAGATTAATTATTTTTCATTTAATCTTATAGATGAATGCTTATTTTTATAAGAAATATTTTTTTCTTTCTATTTTCTTTTTAGTGTTTTCCATTGTTTTTTTTCATTTGGATATGTAGTTTTACGTTATAATACTTTCTTTATTAATTCTTTAGATGAACAAGTTTTAATAATTAACAATCAATTATAGTTGACCATTTTATTTATTTTCTTCTTTTTTTCCACCCTTGTTAAGAACACAAAATTGTTTAAAATGTTATTGATTTATACAAGGTAAAATTTTCATTTTGGTTTATTTTTCTATCTGGTTAATTTGAAAATGAAGGGATCTATAGTTTGAATTTTGGATCTACATTTGTCGATGAAATGATAATATACATGAAGACAGTTTTTAGACCAAAAAAAATGATATCACAAGAAGGTAGTTTCAGCTTCATCTAAACGATGCTCCCCTACTTTTGTGTTCAGATTTGTAAGACATCCCATTGCTAAGGCATTCTTTTTTTTTTTTTTTCCTTTCCTTCCAACCCCTGTGTTTTCATTCTGATTTTTAAGAAATTCTTGTGCTACAATGGTTTTTATACCTGGGGCCTTTTGGGTCTAGAGCCTTTACTTTGACCATTAGGCTAAAGCTTTGGTCTCCTATACAGTGTTCTTACATGAATGAACATGTGTTGCCTTTATATTATGTGATGTAATGTGATGTGGTATTATTACTTAAGTGACTCTTTTTATTTTGTGCAAACTCAAAAGCAATACTCAATGAAATTTGATCTTAAATTTGCTTCCTGTAAGGTTCTTAGTTGTATATAAACTTCTTTAGGTTTCCTACTTACAATGAGATTTGATTTTCCTTGGATATTTATTAATTAACTAATAAGTAACATTTTTTTTTTCAAAAAATAAAAGGAAAAAAAATTGAGTATTTTTTTTAAGAAAAAAAAAAGGAAAATTTAAAATTATTTTTTTCCTTTTAAAAAAAAAATGAAAGGAGAAATTTAAGATTATTTTTTTTTTTTTTCTTAGAAATTATCATTTTAATTATAAGTATTTTCATTACATGGATTTTAAAAATATGTAAAAATTATTAATATAAATTAGATAAATTATAATACACTAAGACTATATAATTAAGTAAATTAAATATATATTAAAATTCTAATTTTATTGAAATAGTAAAAAAAAATTATAAACTAACTATTAAGTTAATTTCAAAAATAATACATAAAAATTTGTTAATAAATTTTAAAATTAAATTAATTACTTAAATATTTTTAAAATTAAGAAAATATTGCAACATTAGTAAATTTTTTTAAAATTAAGAAAATATTGCAACATTAGTATTAAACTCACATAATGCGCAAATTTATTCTATTTATTGAAACATGTATTTTTGCTTATATTTTATTTAAATGAAAAAAATGGAAAAATAAAACTTAAATTATGAGTTTTTTTTTTTTTGAGAAAAAACAATAAATTTGGAGATTTTTTTTCTCAAAAAAAAAAAAAAAAAAGAAGAATTTCAAATTATTTTTTTATTTTTCATAATTATAATATTTGTGCTACACATAATTTTGGAATATGTGAAAAATGATTATATTATATTAATTAAATAAATTATAATACATCTTAAATTGTAATTAAGTAAACAATATACATGTTGAAATTTTGAAATTTTAATTCCATTAAAAAATTTAAAAAAGACTATAAAGCAAGTAGTAGGTTAATATTAAATAGTATAAATTATGAGAGTCTACTAAAAAATTAAAATTTAAATCAAATAATTAGATTTTTCTAAAATTAAGTGTCATTACATAAAAAATTTCATTAATTTTCTTTCAATTTAAAAAAAATATATATTCACATATAGATGATATTTTGTAAGCTACCAATCCATATAAAAATTTCAAAATATCTATATAACAATATGTTAATTCGATAAACATTATTTAATTTCTATCAATCTTTTTGCTTAGGTAATTAATTTAATCATGTAGTTTCAATTTAATGACTCATTATTTGGGAATTTGATTTACAATGAAGCCGCAGAAAAATTACAACCATGAAATTTTTAGTGCTTTTTTGTTGTAACATGCCAATCTTCATCTTCTTTCCTTTCTTCTCTTGTTATTATTTGTAACAAGGTGGTAACCTTCTCCTCTAAATAGTGGTATTAGAGTCCTTTTGATCTTACAAAACTTGTGTTTTAGTGTTTATGAGCAAAGAAAAAACCAAAGAGAAAACCTTCTTAAAAGACCTAAAACACTTAAAAAACTGAAATGGTATCTAAGAGTTCATTTACAACCTTAGTTCCACTAGTATTTTTTGGTGAGATTATTCTATTAGACTGTTAAAATGAAGGCCTATCTAAGGTCACTTGATCTTTAAAATGTAATTAAGAATGGAGATGAAGTCTAGCACTCTTTAATAGCCCCATTATAACTTAACTTAAGCATCAAAGTAAGGAAACAAATAAATTGTGCAAAACTCTAACATATATTCATTTTGGTTTCACCATAATAATGTCATGTGAGAGTGCAAAAGAAGCTTGGGAAAACCTAAAGGAAGAGTTTCATAGCAGTGACCAAATGCATTCTAGTTGTAAACTTGCAGTGAGAGTTTAAGTCTCTCAGAATGAATGACATTAAGTTTGCCAAAGAGTTCGTAGGCAAACTTATGAAGACTATCAATGAGATTAGGTTGATAGTAAAGGACTTGACAAATCAAAGGATAAAGAAAAGGGTTTTATTGTGATTGCCAAAGAAGTATGAGTTTGAAATCTCATCTTTGAAGAACTCTAATGACCAAGCAAGTTTACACTTACCAAGCTAGTTAATGCCTTTCAAGCTTTAGAATTGAGAAGGGCTATTAGATAGAGTGACTCCTTGGATGCTGCTTTAGTGGCAAGAAGCATAGACAAGTCAACATCAGACTTAAAAAGGCATAGTGATGATAAGACAAAAATGGAAAGATGAAAATTGAAAGTAGTAAAGTTGGAGAAATGAAAAAGAAAGTGTATCCCTTTGCAAGCACTATAAAAGAACAACTCAGGTTGAGAAGTATTGCAAGTTAGACTCAACGAACAATGTAGAATTTACCAAAATTTGAGTCACATGGCTAGAGTATGGAAAAAAATAAAGGAAATTAACAATAGAAGCAACAACAAGCTCACATACTTAAGAACTAGCAACAAGAGGAGTAACTTTTCATGGCAGCTTATAGTAATGGGAGGAGCAGTGCTGAGAATTGGTTGATAGGCAATGGTTGTACTTACCACATGTCTAATGATGTGGAAAAGTTTAAAACACTAGATTAGTCATACAAGTCACATAAAAGTTTAAAAATTGTGTCAAGATGTTGGGATCAATCACCATTTCATAGTCATTGCACTCCTAAAAAAATATAAGGCAAGTGAAAGGAAAAATAGAACTATAATTGGAATGACCAGGTGTTGATTTTTTGTAAAGAACATGCTAATGAAGTTTTGGGTAGAGGTACTTAACACTACTATTTACTCACATAACAAGTTACGGACCAAAGCATTAGGAGGAAGTAGAACTCCATATGAGGCCTGACATGGAAACAAGTCTTCACTCCAGCATTTAAGGGTCTTTAGTTACATATGTTACAATTTTGTATCAAAGGTCAAAAGAGAAAAGTTGGATTTAGAGGTTGAAATAGGAGTATTACCTATTATGGTTCAAATTCCAAGGTCTATAGGATATACATTTTAAAGATATAGAAAGTATTTCTGAGTTAAAGTGTAAAATTTGATGAAAATGCCAACTAGGATTAGGACAAAGCTTAAACAAATGGTCAAGTCTAGGATTTCATCATTAACCAATCTCCTTTGTAACTTGATATTCATATAGATGATGAGGCGGTTAAGTTTGATGATGAGCTAGTAAGAGGAAGCAAATCACTTGCTGAGGTATATGAAAGGAGAAATGTAGCTTCACTAGAGCCTATCAGTTGTGCAAAAGCCTCTTAATCTATTGTATGGATAAATGCTATGAAGGCTAAAATTGAAATGCTTGAAAAGAACAATAACTAAAATTGGTTTTAAAAACTCTAATCATAGATAAGTAATTGGTGTCAGTGGGTATTTAAATCTAAAATAAATGTTGATGGCACACTTAACAAACACAAAGCTAAATTAGTTATTAAGTGTTATCCATAGGAGCTTAGAGTGGATTACTTTAAAACCTTTGTACTAGGTTTTAGGCTTAACAAAATCAAACTACTCTTGGCACTTATAGCTCAAAAGGGATGGCTGGTGTTTTAACTTAATGTGAAATCAGATTTCTTGAATGGCCTATTAAGAAAGGAAATTTACATTAAGTAGCTAAAGGACTGTTTGAAAGAAAAACATGAGAAGGAAGTGTATATGCTCCAAAGAGTTGTATAGGGTCTGAAATAAGCTCTCAGGGCCTAGTATAATAGGCTTGATGGGCACTTAGTGCAATAAGGGTTTGTAAGAAGCAATATAGAAGCTACTTTATATACAAAGATTACTTTTACTAATCTATTAATTATTGTAATCTATGTGGATGACCTATTGATCATTCAAAGTTCTAGTAACTTGATTAATAAGTTTAAAGCTAATATTAAGAGGGTCTTTGAAATGACAAACTTAGGATTAATGTGTTACTTTCTTCGAATGTAGATTAAACTCATAAAGTAATTTTCATTAATCAAAGTAAGTATGAAAATAAGGTTTTAAGAAAGCTCAAAATGCAAAATTGTAAACCAATCTTCACACCAATCATGGTAATTGAGAAATTCAATAAAGAAGATGGAGCTGGGAGAGCAAATGGGAGCCTATATAGAAGTGTAATTGGTTGTTTATTATACTTAATAGCAAACATGCCTAATACCATGTTTTGCAACCAATCTACTTTTTAGATTTATGCAAAATTCCCAATGAATTGCATTTTTCAAGTTGCTCAAAGGGTGCTTAGGTATGTAAAAGGCATAATTGATTTTAGGTTAAAATTCAACAAAAATGGGAAACTAGTATTGAAAGGCTACTTAGTCAATTACTGGAGTAGCTTCTATAAAGACATGAAGAGCACCGTAAGTCACCTTGTCTCTCTTGATTCAAGCCTTGATATCTTGGGGCTTAAAAATGCAAGCAATAGTGACACACTTTACTATTAAGGTAGAATATATAGTAGTTGCAAAAGTTGTAAATTAGGCACTACAACTAGGAAAAATGTTGGTTCATTTGAAGTGCATACAAAATCTACCTATTAAAATTATGTTTGATAATAAGTTTGTTGTGGTCATCTTGAAGAACCTTATATTTCATGGGAGAGCAAAACACATCAAGATCAAATACCATTTCATTAGAAAAGCTTAACAAGCTAATGAAGTTATTTTAGTGCACTACAATTTAGAATTGTAGTTAGCAACATTATGACCAAGGCCTTGCTAAGGCTTAAATTTAAAAGGATAAGGGATGACATGAAGCTGAAAATAAAGAAGCTAAGGAGTGTTGTTGTGAGGCCTAGCTTCTTTATTACTTAAGTTCCCAACATTAAAGAGAAAGGAAATTGGAAGTTAAGTTACAACAAGAAGATCACAACTTTAGCATTAAGAAACAAAAGCTTTATTTTGTTTTTCTAGGGCCCTTTGTTAACTTATAACTAGTTTTTTAGTTTAATCTAGTATATGTAACCAACATTAAAGAGAAAGGAAATTGGAAGTTAAGTTACAACAAGAAGATCACAACTTTAGCATTAAGAACAAAAGCTTTATTTTGTTTTTCTAGGGCCCTTTGTTAACTTATAACTAGTTTTTTAGTTTAATCTAGTATATGTAACCAATGAGCAATTATGTTGTAATGAGTTCAACTGATGTTAATGGCTATCAATCTAGTGAAAATCATTGGTAGTAGGGCTAAATGATAGCTTAGAGCACTAAGTGGAGTTAATGTAATATGGAAGCTTAGTAAGTAAGTATGACAACATGTTCTTTGGACATCATTATTGTACTTGAATTTTGTACATTAACCATTTATAAGGGAATTTGATTTACAATGAAAGTTGCAAAAAAAATTATGATCTTAAAATTTTAGTGCTTTTTGTTGTAATATGCTAATCTTCATCTTCTTCCTTTCCTTCTTCTACTATCTTTTGTAACAAGGTGATAACCTTCTTCCATCAACAAACAATAATGCTACTAGCTTAAGAACTAACTTTCATCTCACACTTAAAAAGCTATAATAGAGATCTCATCAAAAAAATCCTTAGTATGATAAAGAACATCTTTGTGCTCATCAAGCCATTTCTTGACATTGAAATTATTAATCTACTTCTCTTCATCATTGTTAAGCACAATATGAATTGATAATAGGATTATCTCCAACATCTTTAGCAACCCATGGTTGAGACTCCTTCCTTTTGAAGAAATCAATGAAATCACAAGAAGTTATCATATCTAAGATCACCTAAAGTGATGCAAAGAGAAAAGGTCTACACATCAAGGGTCTTGTAATATTGTTTTAAAAAAAATTTCTTCTTTCCCATATGAATGGAAAGGAAAGAAACAAAAATGATAAGGGGATGGGGTAGATGAGGCAAGATTTAGACCATTAGTTGTAGTTGATCATCATAATTAGTTGGTTCTTACATTTACATCTAATGGTTTAATAATCATCTTACTTACTTAGCCATTAATTTCATTTCCTCACTAACATTGCTTTAAAGGAAATTGATATTATTGCAACCCACCTCCAGGTTGAGATAAACGTGTGACCCAATGTTGAAGCAAATGCTTGATGTGGGGTTTTGTTATTGAATAGTGTGTATTGAGCCGCCAGTAATTGTTGTGATGTTGCAATGATGGATAAATAATCATTGAGTGAACCATGATGGTAAGGTACTCTACTTGATTCGCCCTTACCACTTGCTTGCCCTATGTAATGCTTGGATTAATTTGAATCTTCACCATCTCAAATCAATCTTAGGATAATAAAGTCATCACCAAAACATTTTAACGTATGGTTGGAACAACTCGATTATTAATTTAGAGAACTACCATGCTCTCTAAATTAGTGGGACTCATCTTGCGTTACTAAGATACTTTGGGTTAGGGGCATATTTACACTTGGTGAACGTCAAGATTAAGCCTTGGAATAAATTCTTCAAGTCCTCTTAAGTCATTAGAGAAGACTGTTCTACTAGCATTTGGTAATAAGAAAGTTAAGGTGTAAAATGGAGCTTTGGTTCCTAGGGCTACTTATGAGTAGGATGATGGGTAGGGTTTGACTAATGAATGGTGTCATAAACTTTTGTTATCATGATTCTTTTCTATCTATTAAAGGAATGAATTCTTAGAGGCATAAGACAAATAATGTAATGGAAGATGAGAATGTTAATGCTTAGTTTGATGTTGAAGGGGACATGGGTTCTCTAGTTGTGCTAACATAGAATTTCAACCTTAAAGAAAGATAGCCTTTCACAAGCCATAGAGAAGCAATTTGATTATGAAGCTATTAGGTAGTAAAATTAGGTATACTTATCTACATTGCTCGTTATATCAACTATGGTCACCTAAAGGCCATTTCCAATTGATTGATTAAGGGAATGATTTCTTCTTGGTCACATTTAAAAATTTGAGGATCATTCCATTATTTTTCATGGTGGCCCCTCAATGGTAATTGGCCATTATCTCATCATGTAATGGTAGTAAACTAATTTTTGATCTAGATGAGTCTAACATTGATCAAGTGGCTATGTGGATACGCCTCTCTTATCTACCAATGGAATATTATAGTTATAAGGCTTTATGGAAGATTTGAGATAAGACGAGGCACACATTGAAGATTAATAAAACCACAAAGGATGTTGCTAGGGGAATCTTTGCTAGGGTCCACATGGAAATTGATTTAAACAAGCCTCTGGTCACTTGGTATGTTAGGGGTGGCAAGGTCTAATGGGTAGAGATGAAGGAATTCATCTAGTCTACTTTGAGTGTGGTTGATATAGACACAAACTAGGACTTATGTCATGATTGATGAGCAATAACATGGACTTCACCAAGAACTTGTATATGGTAAGGTGAGAAGGGTGAGTAAGAATCCCCTTATGGCCCATAGATTCTAGAACAAAGGTAGGGTTAATGGAAGACTAAATATTCAATTTGCAAATGTCTAAAATGGTATTGTTGATAAAGTCCTAGTTAAGTTTCCCACTTTGCAACCTTGGCTAGAGCCGATGGTTAAGATGTGGCTGGAAATAATGGCATGGTGGACAAGGGAGTTGTCTCTGATGGAATAACTAATGGTAGTGATTCTGAGAAAGTAGCAACACATGGTGGGTCTCATTTGGCTATGGGAAAGGGTAAGTAGTAAACTTTTCCAAATGGCAAACAATGTAGTATGGGAGATATGCTTGTTGTATCATCTAAAGTTCAAAAAGTTATTCATCATAGAGTCTTGATATCTTGCAAAAAAGGTCAATAAAATCTAAGAGTTGTCAACAACTGATGAATGTAACTAGCACAAAATCTTTAAAATTGGTTGCATAAAATGATCCTTCATGTGCTAATAATGGCAAGATATTGGGTAGTTAATGCAGCATCAACAAGTTCAAAATACTAAGTGAGTGAGGCAACTATTAGGCCTTGAAGTGGGTGGGCTTCTCAATCTAGTCATAGTGTTATGGGCCATGATAGCCCTAGAGAGGATCCACCTAACAACTTCATTGTTATGGATTGTGGGGAATCATAACATTTGGATAGGGATATGGTCTCTTATGTTCAGAAACTCTAATGTAAGTTAAGGATGTTTTAGGCTTTACATCTAACAATGATGAGCCATACGCTTTGGCCTAGATCTTGGTTGATACAACTTTGTTTCTTTTACTCTAAGAATCTTATAAATATACTTGTTTGGAACTATTTTAGAGTTGCAAAGGATAGCTTTAAGATGACTCTACAGTTATTATTGAAGGCTAATGTGCCCTTTGTGGTTTGGTTAAATCTTAGGTAAGTGGGTGGAAGATGAGTGAGGTTTGCAAGAAAATTGGTTTCTTTGAAATTGTAAGGGAGGAGGCTCAAGGTTCTAAGGGAGGCAATTGGGTTCTTTGGGATAATTCAAGTTTGAAACTTAAGCTAGTTAATAGAAGTGAGTAATTTGTCAATTTGCTAGTGTAGAAATGTGATAACTAGTCATAGTTTTTTAATGCAGTGTATGGGAGTTTGTACCAAGATAGATGAATATAGCTAAGGGAAGGCCTAAGAATAATACATGTTTATGTGAATTTCCTTGGTTAATAGCTAATGGGTTTTAATTTGATAATGGAATCTGGAGAGAAAAAATGAGAGTGCATCACTTATAAAATTATAAGGGGGGCCTTTCTTTAAGTCAAAATTTTTTGCCCTTTATGGTGCCAAGACACCTTTTCATTTTAGCCAAACCTTGCACACAAACACACATAAAAAAGTGTTTGTACACAACAACACTTAATTGCACAATTTAGAGAAATGCCACCATATACAACAATGCTTAACCATTATTACTTTCTTACTCACAAAGTACAAAGGATTTGACAAATCTGTCATAAGTGTTTTTTTCTCTATGCTTTCCTATTTTATTGATGTGAAGTTTTGGCTATTCACATTACATTTTATAAGCTACAAGTTATGGTAGTTAAGACAGTTAACTACTTAAGGACATGCATGATATAACTACTAAGTCAATCATGCATAGTGGTATTCCCTTACTTTTTAGAGCACTTCCCTATGATCTTTGGCCAATAATGTCTCCATATCTTCTTGTGCTTGAGGAGTGTTTTCCACCTTATTATGGCTTAGTCAAGACATTAGAGAAATCAGCCATGTTCTCCTTCTTTCATGCTAGACAAGCTAAACACCTGTGTTGGCTAGCACTTCACAGTGGCTACCTAATCAGCCTAGTAACAACATATTTCCTTGATTTTAGAGAACACACTACACATTATCCCTATTTTTGTGGTCTTGATTCACATTCTTACTTGGTCTGCACTCCAAGCCTTCACCTTGTTATCCATCTTGCAATTAAATTGCATATAGTTGACACAAACTCCAATTATGCACTAAAATTTCATTGATGCTTGAGCTAGTTCTCAACTCACTTATAAGCCAACTCATAATTAACCCACACATTGTTACTTTAAACCTTAGCCTAAGTGCTCACAATAGTGTTAATGCATTAGCTAACTTTTGTGTGAGAGATAAATTACCTCCTTAAAAAGTGTCAGAGAATTTGACCCTTTAGTGCTTAAACACATTGCCTTACTTGAGCCATCACACCTTATGTCAGAACATACTTCCCTTTAAAGAGAATTAAGGAATCTGATCCTTGACTAGTAAGAGACAATGCCTTATTTGACCTATCACACATATGCTTTAGCCCCCAACTCCTTAGCCACTAAACTTCTATGCCATAACCCATAAAACTCAACTTTTACCTAGCCTTCCTTGTCTTGTTACTATGAACAATGACTCTATGTTCACCTTGCCTCCTTGATGTGCTTAACACATGCCAATCTTAGTGCCAAGCATTAGTGAAAGATGGCACCAACTAGTAAGGTGAACTAACTTTTCTGCTTTTACTTCCCAAACTTTAAGCTAACCAAAGAGTACATTGAGTCCAAGAAGAACAAAATTGACAATTAGGGTAAGGAAATGAGTAAAGTGTTGTCTAAATGTATTAAGCTGAAAAGGAAAAATAGAGATTGTTGAAAGAAAATCCAATTATAAGGGGTGAATATAATATAAACTAGTGTTATGTAGTTATATACTATTTAGTTGTGTTTTGATTAACATTGTGTTGTGTTTTAATTTTGGTAAAAAGGGCAACATCATGTTTTTATTGTAGATTTTTTGTCACTGTAAGGTTATCAATTGTATGACACATTTGTTACATACATTTATAATTGTAAATGTTCACTCAATTGGTTCAAATGTGGGTAATGATTGTTTGTTGATCATAAATGAAGTAAACTATTGATTATTCTAACCCTTAGAATTTTAAGGGGATTTTGACTTTTGGCACAAAAGTCCATAAGGATCAATGTTGAGGAAAGGCCATGATAGTGGGGTGTTTTAGATTAATTTTCAACTATTACATTATTGAAAGAATAAATTCCACTCTTTATCATATAAGAAAAGAGGTTCTCGTATAAATACTCATGATTAATAACCTTTTTTTTTTTAAGTTGGATAGTGAAAATTAGGATGGAAAAGTATCATTGTGGCTCTCCTTTTATGGGTATTAGCAAGGGTGAATGTCTCTAAATAATTGAACTATTAAGCTAATCCAAAAAAAAAAAAAAAAAAAAAAAAATATTTATTAGATAATAAGTCATAATGTAAGTGTTATAATAGGTAATAGATTCTTCATTGGTATAGTCTAACCATATAAATATTGAATTCATAAACACCCTTTAAAATCACATATCAATGGGTGTTTGATGGCTACATTGTGACAAAATAAAGCAAGCATATCCTATGGCCAATACATCATCATAATTCCTAATTATTTCAAGAATACTATCCTTAATTGTTTCAAAAGTACAATCCTTAATTGTTGCAAAAGTATTAACTAATTGTTAACTTGACATCACATTTTAGTTAAGGTTTTTAGATAATTGTACCCAATGATTTTATTATGCATATTAGTGTGCTACACAATATCTAATCTACTTAAAGGGGCTATTTTTTGTCCATGAGTTTGTACAACAGCTACTAGAACTTAGTTGGTACTAAACATTAATGTTTTAGGATGATATAAAGACAACTAAAATTGTAATACAAAGTTGTTAATCAAGGGTTTAGAGCAAGCAATTAATTTCCATTAAGCTGAAAGAGACTTGTTATTGGCATATGTACTCTTAATGTGTTGTTCAAGTATAGTAGCATTATAAAAATGTTGTTTATGCCCTTTTGTAATGTTTAAATATCTTTAGTACACTGTTGTTCATGATAAGTAGTATGACTTAATTGATGACCCTGTTATTCATCAATTATATTATAAATAGAAGATTGTGTCACAATTCCATCAACAAGACCATTTGCACCCTCAACTTCATTTTGTACATGCCTAACACTTTTCCCCACTTTCCTAGTTCCACCATCAAAACTCTTTTAGTTCAACAACACCTATATGTAGAATATCCTTGATAATGGCAAATACAAGTTTATCAACCTAATGTAAAACATTGATATGTACAATATTCTCTCATCTCAACCATCTCATTCAACATATCAAAACATTGCTTGTGTCACTTCTCTTGCTCAGATACTTCATAAACTCGTATGATTAGTTAAGGAACTTATGCATATAGTTAACTAGCATATAGTTAACAATGTTATTGTATCCATGACTTTTTATTACTACATCTAAGCTAATCATCAATAATGTATCTATAATGTTAGCTTTAATGCCCTTGACATCTTCACATTCATACGTAATCTTAGGTTGCAACATCATGGTCCCATCAAAATGAAACTTTATAGTAATTAATATCCCCCATGAGTAATTATATTAAGGGTTAATAAACTTCATATGATTTTCAAATAACAAAAAGCTACATACATGGATAATAAGTTGCATTTAATTAATAAACATTTAGGAAGTGACAAAGCTATAGCCTAGTTTATTATAAGTAAAAATTATTTATTCCACAAGCCTATTCCACTATAAAAATTAATTAGTCAATTTCCTTCAACCATAAATGATTTTTTTTCCTTTTTTTTTTACAAAATTATAAATAAAATGATTGTATAAAAAAACAAATCTGGAATTGCAAAGAATAGGAAAGCTACAAACTATGAAAATAAAGAAAGGGAATAGAATAAAAAAGTAAAATCTTTGAAAAAGAAAATTATAATAACAATTAATATGGCTTCGGGTCATAACAAATTAACTAATAATTGGTAGTTATAATGAAAAATCTTCTAACCCAATTAACCTTAATCCCATTAACCCATTACTTAAATTTAAAAAATTAATAATCTCATTAACCCTAATTCCATCAACCAATAAATTGGATTTTACAGTCCCTAAATTCTAAGTGTGTACTACCACTGTCTTTGAAATAGGTCTTAAGAAAGTAATTAACACCTATTACTTTTTGCTGCCCCCTTTTAACTCTCATAAACCATATGGTTGTTAAAACAATTGTCTCTTTTTTTTTTTTTTCTTTCAATCACTCATTATCTTACTGAAAAAAATTATCTCTCACAAACATTTGTCTCATTTATTGTTATGAATGACTTTTTAATGTTTGTCTCTTTTATTGTCATGAATGACTTTTTATTCTTTTTTTCACAAAATATGGTCCTACAAGAAAAATTGACTAAGGTCTTGCATTTTTTTATTTATTTATATTATAATTACAATTTAATATTTACTTAATTAGGTTTATCTTTTATGTTTAATTAAATTTCCTTTTAAAAAATTACATGATTTAATGATTTCTTAAATTTGTTTCATCAATTTATTATATATAATAGGTTAATGGGTTATTACCATTTGGATTTCAAGTAGATTTGGGTTTGGGCTTGGCCCAATTGAGATGTGGTGCTTTTTTTTATTGTTGTCTTTAATACACCTTAGCTTCCCTTTCTTATCAATGTGCCATATTAGCAACATAAACTTTTTCTATTAATCTGGTCTAATGGCTAGCTAAAATTGTTATAAAAAAATTCTTAGTTTATTTAATTATTACTTTTGAAAGGTCATATTATATTTAACATATTATGCAAAACTCAAATAAAATTGTATATTAACCCCTTTTCATTTCACACAAGAAAACATCAAGACAATCTAACCCTAAAAACGCCCAAAGAAAATCTCAACCTTAAGTCATTTTTCTCTACAGGTTCCAAGAGGACAAGGGCATTTTTGTGTTGAATTCAAGCACTTATGGTCTAATTTGAAGCCTTAAAGGCAAGATCTAATCATGGAAAAGTTTTTAAAGGCAATGAAGGCTATAGACTCCTATTTATTCCTATTTTTTATTGATTTTTATTATGTTTCTTAATTTTATTTTTCTTGATTATTTTTGAAAAAATAAACAAGGGAATGAGTGGGTTATATTTTTCTTAAAGTTTTTTTTTCAAAAAAAATTATTATCCTTTTTCTTCTAGTCTTTGAAGGAAAAGAGAGAATAAAAAAAGACTTAGGGTTTGGATTTACTCTAACAATTATAGGATGCATTAATCTTCAATTTTCTTGTTTTGAAAAAATCTTGGCTTTTACTATTTTGTTACTTTTAATTCTTTTAAAGAAATTTTTAATTTCCCTCTTTTTTGGAGTTTTAATGTTTGGGCCTAAAAAATGAAAGACAAGATTTGAAAGAATAGGTTCATGTTGGCTTTAATAAGGGTTGAAAAAAAAACATGCCATTGTTACTAGAGATTTTTGTCAATTCGTATATAGGCTTAACCTATACTAAGACTTGTACTGGTAATGTGGTGCTTGGTGAGAAATCTCATGCTTGACTTTTGTGGGGAGTTTGTTTAGTTCGAGTCATGTTTACATGTTTGAGAAGGCTTGTAGTATTAATTCCAACTCAAGTTCATGGGTTACAAGTTTAGATAAGAGGGCGTGGAAGGGAGTTAACTAGTTTAAATTAACAGTGCTTGATTAAGTCAATCTTTTTTTTTTTTTTGTGAATTTTTTGACATTTTTTACACTTTTTATGTTTTATTAATTTTTTTTTTTTTTTTTTTTTTTTTGAATGTTGCACATGTACTAAGATGATTTGAAGAGAGGGGGAAAGGAAGGAAGGAGGAGAGAAAGGAAAGGAAGGAAAGAGGAGGTGGCAGCCAATGGTAGCAGTCACTGCTGTCTTCAATGATGGCTTTGGTGACTAGTCTATGTGAAAAAAATTAGAGACAAAGTATATACAAGAGGATGTAACTAGTAAGAAATTTTTGGTATCACAATTTAACAATTTTAAGACAACTAATAGTAGGCCAATAATTTTAAGATGACTGATGGTAGAAAGAGGATGCAATTTTCAGGGAGACATTGCCAGCTGCTAAGCTGTAGTTCCAATAAAAAGAAATGTGACAATCTAGTTGAGGTGATTAGGGTATTTCAAAACTTAGCTTTTTGCTTACAACCTCTGGGGGATTCCTTCACTTGGCAATTTACTTTCGATTCCATTTTGGCAGGTTATATTCTAGTTTCATTTCATCTTGGCTCTACTTACACATAATACATATGGCATTTCCCTAAGAATTACACAAAATATTCAATTTCCTTACCTGTGAACTTGATAAAAGATGGTCATTCAAGGATATATGAAGCATTATGTAAGGTTTCCAAAAGTCAAGTATTTGCTATGAGAAAGGAGATGATAAAGCTAATACCAAAGGTAATATATGCAAATCCTAAATCTAGGTTAGAGAGCTTTGAAGATGCATTTGATATTACAAGGAAGGGCATACTTAGAAGAGTTAAGAAAGTGAGAAAGGAGATTAAGGAGGGAAAAGATCCTAGTTTTGGTTTCATAAAAGAGAATAGTTGGAAGCTTAAACTTTCAGGGATGGGAAAAGAAGATGAATGGGATAATTTTTTTTGAAAGAAGGGGAGCAAAATAGCGAGATATCTCAAGCACAAGCATAAGCACAAACAAACTGGTTCTTTGTAGTTGTAAACATGTTCACTAAAACCAACTAGCCATAAGATACAATTCAATTTAAGCTTAAGTGATTTTCCAATACTTTAGTGAGCATACATAAGTTTGTTTCCTCTTTGTGTAACTTACCATTGGGGATTTCTTTTATTTAATTTTTTCATTTATTTACTTATCTATATGTTATTAAATAATGTTACATTTTTATATTTAATGTTTTTATGATCATTATGCAACATGTATGCCTTATTTGGTAGTGCATTTTAAATTGTGTTGTAATGAGTAAGAGTACCTTTAAATTAAAACACAATTAGAAGATTATTTGATTACATCTTTCAAAATTGAGTTTTCTTACATCAACTCAAGTTTTGGAAAAGTGACAATGAAATGTTTGAAAAATCATAATCATCTCACTTTGCAGTTCATATGTTTTATAACAATTATGAATATAAATTCTCTAACTAAGTTTTTAATGTCAAATTGGTATATTTTATAATATTCGATAATTATAATATTTATTCTTTTTGTTTTATTTTAAAATAATTATTATTTTTAAAAAATTACTTTAATTATTGTCAATGTAAATAATATTTTTAATATTTATTTAAACTAATAAAATAAAATAAATATTATAAATCATCAATAATATATTTAATATTAAATATACAATTTAAAATATTGAAATGCTAGTTATATTTTAAAAAAATAAGATAAATTTTTCATCATAATTTTTGTGGTCAATTTATATACTACTAGTAATTTTAATAAACATTTTTTACCAAATATTTATAATTTTATTAAATTTTTTTTCACAATATTTTTTATTACTATCATCAAGTAACATGTAATTTTTAGTAATAATAATTTTACTCTCAACACTTTTGTTCATAATTATTTTATTTCACAGTATTACTATATAGACCTATATGTTGTGGTTTTATTAGTTAATACATATTAGCTAGTTAATTCACATAGGTGAGTAACATTTAAAATTTAAATGTTCAAATTTTCAACTTTTACAATGAAAAAGACCAAAAAAAAAAAAATGATAGAAAAGGAGTGGATTTACATGGCTAACAATTTTTTTTTATCCTTTAGACACATTTGAATTTTTTAGTTATGATCTAATAAATTAACATGTCATCTTCATTATTTCTTGTTTTGAGCATATCAATATACATTGCTAACTTTGTACAACCTTTCCATGATCAAATTGACTTGTAGGTGGTCATTAATTGACCAAGAACATGTTACCCTGTCAAATAAAATGTGTATAATTCAAGCCCTTGGAGAAGAGGGATTTTTTTTTTTTAAAAAAAAATTTCTCTTTTGATCATCATTTGTAATTCAATAGTCATGAACTTTATTATGCATAATTTAATAGTTATGAGCTTAACCAATTGAGATATAGCTGAATCATATATTTTCAAAAATGATGAGATATATTAGCATATTATGTTTTTTACTGTTGCATGTAATTGATCTTGGATGTTTCAACTTTATAACAATTTGAAATTGCTTTTGTTGATGTATGCCTTAGCAATGAATAGGTTTGTTTACTTATTATGAACATACTTAATATTTCATGTATGCAAAAATATTAGTAAAAGACATTATTTATTTTTAAAATGTTTACACAAATGATATGGTTTTAAAAATAAATTTTGCAAAATAAATATGCATTAAAAAAAAATATTTTTTGATGAAATTATAAAAAATTCAATACTTATTATATCAAAATATAATTCCTAATATTATTGTATTGCTTACATATAAATAGTTAAGTAATTAATAAATGATTTTCCATCCTAAAGTAATTGTTGGAGAATGTTCTATTGTTCTCAATAGATGTTGATTTGAGAAATCCTTACACAAGATAGAATGATGATTATAAAGAGTTGTGATCTCCTTAATATAATCAATTGTTATATTACTATTTGTGAATGAATATGATTAATCAATATAAAATAAGTACTAGTTTTATACTTAATATTTAATTAGAGTATTAGTATGACAAAACAATTGAATTATAGTAAGAGACCATACACTAAAAGGATTAGTCAAACCACTTTTATAGTTCTAATATTAAGGTAATCATAACATGTGTCAAGACATTAATCCCAATTTATTGAATAAATTAATTAATTAGAAGATTAGTGATAAATTAGAATATTTTAATTTGTCTAATTTTTTGGAATTATATTTTATATTTATTATCTACATTTTAAGATCTTAATGGATCACATACATAAAAAAAAAAAAAAAAATGATGAGAAAGGTAAAAAGAGATAAAGTTAGAATTGATTAAAAAGTTTAAAAAAGATTTTTGTAGTCAAAAAAATATAATATTTAAAATTGTAGGAACTAATGTATAATTAATTAGAAGTTAATACTAGGGCTTACATAGCCAAAAATTCTTTATATATAGAACCTTATATGGCCAACCAAATTGATTCTTATGAGCTAGCACTCTATTTTGGTTTGCTTTTTTTATCTCTCTCTTCCCTTAAAAGAGTTTATGGTTTTAAGAATTATCTCTATAGTTTCTTGTGTACATACTATTAAAGGTCAAACTTTTGGATAGTAATGGCTTGCAACAACTTATCAATTTAACTTGAAAGAGAATGGAAGACTTGATTCTTTGGTAACTATCTCATCTTTTAGTATAGTTTGTATTTAAATTTAACAACCAACTAATGTATTTGGGGAATTTAAAATTTCAAAATATCTATATCTTTATAAATTTTTTTGTTAAACCTTCGTTTAATTTCCAATAGTAGTATCAGAATTTGATTTGCTAGTTAAATATAATTTAATTTTATGTTTAGATATTATTGATTAAAAATTCAATTAATTTATATGTTTATTTAGTGTTATTGCAAGTTTACAATTAATTCCTTGATTTGGTTTTTGGTTAAACACATGGAAAATAATAAAAAAAAAGAATTGACATTGTGTCTCACCATGCAAAAGAGAAAAGTTTTTTCTTTCATGTGTCATGGTTTTGAGAAATCCATAGAAGTAAATAGAAAGGAAAAAAAAATGGGGCTAAAAATAATTTGGGTGTTACTGTGGATTGTTGGGTAATTAACCATGGTAGCATTGCTGGCTTTAAAGAAAGCCATATTGGGTTGCAAGTCCAAGCCTTGCGTGGCATGCATGCATGGGTAATTATACCCACAGTGGCAGCAAGGCATGGCTTTGCTACCGTGTGGTGGCTATTGCTTTTGACAGCAGCTTATGTCTAGAAGTTGGTGGTTACCCCTGTCATGGCTAATGAATGTTGTAAACATGCTTCCGTTGCATTAGGAAACATTTTTGTGTGTAAGAGTGATGTTGAATTAGCATAGCAATAAAATCAGTTTGATTAGAATTTTAAGATTCTAAATTATTCAAAAGTGAAACACCTAAATTATTCAGGAGAAATTTAATTCAAATATAATTTTAAAAATTATGTTCTAAATTATAAATAGTGTTTGACTAAATTTAAAACATCTTAATTAGATTAGGATTAAGGACTTATTTTTGATTGGATTACTTGTTGTATTATAAATCTATTTTTTAATTTTACTTGGACTCTTATTTGGATACATAAATTAAATTAAATGCTAAATTTTCATATCATAATAAAAATTAAACATGTATTTAATGTGAATATGATAACATGATAGGGGATTATAAGCTTATAGACCTATGTGATTGTTTTTGTTAATATGAATGAATGTAATTTTTGTAGTATAAAGATTGCTTTCTATGCCTTTCTCTTATTTTCTAGTTATAAATTCTCTTCTTATTTAAACTATTTTTAAATGTAACTTAATGTTTCTCTCATAATTATATAAAAGTTATATAATTAAAAAAATTAGGATTAAGATCAACTATCTATTCATAACTATGGAGATCCAAATGAAGGTGTTAAGGAAAACAAATCAAAAGGATATTTCTATTATATAGAATCTATAATGCATATCCTAAGGATCCCATCTAATCGTTGTATGCCCATCTAGAGATATCAATAGGAGTAAGATAAGTGGGTTTGGCATATCACTACCATTAGCACATCTTAATTTGTAAGTCATATCTTTCCAGTTTAAAGTCTTATGTCTACTAAGCCCCAATCCCTTCTCTTCATTGACTCTTGGTACTTAAGCACTTTGAATCTTTCTATTGTATCTTTCTATGTTAGCAAAAGGGGGTGGGTTTTCTCCTATTTTCTATGGTAGTTATGCTACAGTCTTTGCTCTTAATTTGGCTATACTTGTATACAGCCATCCATGTTTTTGACGGTTGACATAGATCTCATGAGAACCACTATCACTATGAAAAAGGCCCCACTCTTTTCCTTCATTACTGGGGAGTAAGCAACCTCTATTAGCTATACTTGTATGTGAATCTTGTTTATTGAATAAAATAACTGAGACTTCTTGAAAAGAAAAAGAGAACATGTTAATGAGTTATTAGGATTCATACATACAGATGTATGTGGCCCTAGGCAACACATGCAAGAGGTGGTTTGTCTTATTTCATTACATTGACAAATAATCAATCGAGATATGACTATATGTATTTAATAAATACAAATATGAATATTTTAAAAAAATTCAAGGAATTAAGAATTGAAGTAGAGAAATAAACTAGTAGAAGTATTAAAATCCTATTATTAGATTGAGGAGGTGAATACTTAAGCTAAGAATTTGCCGGTTACTTGAAAGAGAATGAGTTTTTCTCTCAATGGACATTTACTCAAATACCACAGCATAATCATGTTTCTAAATGGGGAAATATAACCCTATTAGATATGGTTTTATCCTTGATGAATATTACTTAGTTTCTTAATAGGCTTTTGTCCAAATCTATTGACAAGATACCATATAAGATATAAAATGTTAAGAGACCAAAAACCTCATGTCTAAAGAATGAGGATATGATGCTTATATAAAGTGTATATCATTCAATAGATCTTGGGATCTCTATTCCTTTTCCCCGACCAGTAACAAAAATAAAGAATAATAAAGTGAAGAGAGTTGAGGGAGAAAGAACATAAAAGTAAACTTTATGAAGTCAAAAAAATTAGATAGATAGCCCTTACAAATAGTTTAATTTATGTTAAAATGTTCAATAAAATTATATATATACATTTCAATGGTATTTATATATATATATATCTTGATCATATACTAAGACTACATATATTTTTTGATAGTCTTTTCCCCCCTTAATTTTTTGTGTTCCTATGTTATGGACTTTAACTCCATCTTACTAAATTAAATTTCAATCTTTTATAGGTTCAAAAATATGAAATCAATTATTTTTTATCTTAATTGTTACTTTTATATTTAATTATTTCATAACTTTTAATAATCGGTTTTTCAAAATAAATATAAACAAACTCCTTAGTTGTTTTTTGTCTCATTAAATGAAATATTAATTAAACTAGAAACATTTAATGTCCTTTAAAAGTGTTTAGCCAATGATTTGTTAAACATATATATAGCAAATGAAAAGGTGTAAAAAAAAATCATAGAGTGAGAAGAAACTAAAGCAAGCATTAGGTACACATGGCTAGCAATATTGTAATGGGTAGACTTTTGGCATTGGCATTTGCAGTCATGCTCGTGCAGTCCGCAACTGAAGTGCAAGCCTTAAATTGTGTACAGAATTGTATCCTTGGATGTTCTGGGGCATTTTCTGAGGCATGTATTCCTCAGTGCATTGCCCATAGGGCAGGGAAAATACTCACTCTAAATGAATGGTAGAAGTTGCATAATCAAACGGAGAA
>JBAPLJ010000653.1:0-24211 GCA_037832345.1 Rhizophora mangle
ATAGTTCCCCTTTAGAGTAACAAATGAAAAATGATTCCTATGATCAGAAAGATCAATTCATTTGAGGATGACGTTACTTAATAGATTGATTCTAATGTTGCCCAACATGTTTATGAGAACAAAAGTTACTTTAAAGCTATGAAACTAGTATATGGTGGTATTGTTATGTACATGTGAAACTCCATTATAGTTTTTGCCATAGGAATTAGGGAGGTAGAAAATGCAATTCACTTCTAAAAAGAGTTATCAACTTTACCAATGTATTTTATGTTCTATAAGTTAAGAAGAATATGATATTACGTAGTCTATTAAACAAACTTAAATCCAAACTTGTATTTAAGCTTGACAACTTTATCCTTCCAAATGAAGTGTGTTTATGGGAAATCATTATTTTTGTAATGACATGTTCAAACTTGTTGTTGCTAATAATAATGTTAATGTTTATGCTTATATTGCTAAGCATTCTTTTGTATGGCATAATAGGTTAAGACACATAAACTTTAAAAGATTGTATGATATTGTTAAATTGAACATGCTGCCATACTTTGATAAATCTAAAAGCAAATGCATAACTTGTAAGCTAACAAAAATAATTAGAATTCTATTTCCAAGTAGTTGAAGATCTTTAAACATGTTAAAATTAATTTATAGTGATGTGTGTGATTTGCACGACACACTAATACTAGAAGGAAGGAAATATTTGTGATATTCATTGATAAATACTCAAACTACTACTATGTTTAATTGATGTATACGAAATAAATCCAATGAAAGATTTAGTTTGTATAAAACTAAAATTAAATTGGAAAATGAATTTTTCATCAAATACTCGCTATCTAAGAAGGGAGCAAAATATTATAACACTGATTTTTTTAAGTATATGAGAATTTTTCATGAAACTACTATTCCTTACACTATAACAAAATGGTGTTGTAAATACAAAAATCGCATGTCAATAGAAATGATCAATGTCATGTAAACAAATTTTGGCTTGAGTCAGGGATTTTGGGGTGAGGCATAACTTACATCATTCCATATTTTAAATATAAATCCAACCAAAAGTAACAAAACAACCCCATATAAGTTCTTAAATAAAAGAAAGCCTAACCTTGTTATTTGAGAATTTGGTTTTGTAAAGCAATTGTTAGGTTTCCTTAATGAAAATTGAAAAAGTTGGCTTAAAAGAGAGCTGAGTCCATCTTTTTAGGATATATTCACAACAATAAGACCTATCAATTAATAGCCATAAAGCTTAACATTTTAATGTCTATTAAAATAATCATTAACTTGATAAATGCTATTTTTGATGAAAATAAATTCATCTTAGTTTCTAACATTCCATAATAGAAACATGTTCTTGATAATGAAAATGATGCTTTAGAAAATAAAAATGAGGAGCAAAAGAGTAAGGGAAATAAAGACTTTTGGTTATGATTTCCTTGTGTTCCAAGTTGAAGGGACAAAGGAATTAGCATGTAATCAAATTCCATATTGCTTACTAAAGATAATCTTAAGACATTTTTAATTATTCATCATTAAGCCATATGTATGAAAAGTAGTTAGCATTAGATATTCATGCTATAATTAAGTCTCCTTAGGTTTGTAAATCTTGTTAGTTTGGAAAGCAAAGTAGGTTACCATTTCTTACCAACTAGGCTAAGAGAGCTACTTAAAGGTTGGAGCTCATACACACTGATGTGCGTGGCACCATAAGCATTCCTTTATTGACTGATAGTAGGTTCTATATCTTATTCATAGATGACTACATCAAAATGTCCTAGGTTTATTTTATGAAACTTAAGTCAAAGGTGCTTGATATTTTCTTGAAATTCAAATTATGGATTGAAAATCAAACTAGTTACAAGTTAAAAAAGATAATATTAGATAATGGTACTAAGTACACATCTATTAAGTTTATAAATTGTGTCATGATGCTGGGATCCATCACCAATTCATAGTCACATACAGTCTTTAAAAATATGGGGCAAATGAGCGGAAAAATAGAACTATAATTGGAATGACCAAGTGTCTATTTTAAGGAAAAGAACATGCCAAAGAAGTTTTAGGTAAAAGTAGTCAACACTATTATTTACTTACTAAACAAGTTTCCTACCAGAGCTTGAGAAGGTAGTAGAACTCCATATGAGGCCTAGCATGGAAAAACAAGCCTTCACTCTAGCACTTAAGGGTCTTTAATTGTATATGTTACAATTTTGTATCAAAGGTCAAAAGAGCAAAGTTGGATTCAGAGGTTGAAATATGAATATTACTTGTTATGGTTCAAATTCCAAGGTTAATAGGAACTACATTTTGAAGATATAGAAAGTATTTCTAAGTTAAAGTGTAAAATTTGATGAAAATGCCAACTAGGATTAGGATAAAGCTCAAACAAATGGTGAAGTCTAGGATTTCAACATCAACCAATCTCCTTTGTAACTTAATATTCATATAGATGATGAGGTGGTTGAGTTTAATTATGAGCCAGTAGGAGGAAACAAATCACTTGCTAAGGTATATGAAAGGAGCAAAGCAGCTTCACAAGAGCCTATCAATTTTGCAAAAGCCTCTAAATCTACTATATGGATAAATGTTATGAAGGCTAAAATTGAAATGCTTGAAAAGAACAACACCTAAATTGGTTTAAAACCCCAATCATACATAAGTAATTAATGTTAATGGGTATTTAAATCTAAAATAAATGTTGATAGCACACTTAACAAACACAAAGCTAGACTAGTCATTAAGGGTTACCCATAAGAGATCATAGTGGATTACTTAAAAAAACCTTTATACTAGGTTATAGGCTTGAAAAAAAAATCAAACTACTCTTGGCACTTATACCTCAAAAGGGATGGTTGGTTTTTAACTTAATGTGAAATCAGATTTCTGAATGATGATCTTTTAAGAAAAGAAATTTACATTAAGTAGCTAGAGGACTTTGTGAAAGAAAGACATAAGGAGGAAGTGTATATGCTCCAAAGAGTTCTACAAGGTCTAAAATAGGCTCTTAGGCCTAGTATAATAGGCTTGATGAGCATTTAGTGCAACAAGGGTTTGTAAGAAGCAATAGAGAAGCTACTTTGCATATAAAGATTGCTCTTACTAATCTATTAATTGTTGTAGTCTACGTGGATGACTTATTGATCATTCAAAGTTATAGTAACTTGATTAATAAGTTGAGAGCTAATATTAAGAGGGTCTTTGAAATGACAGACCTAGGATTAATGTGTTACTTTTTTGGAATAAAGTTTACTTAAAACTCAAAAAGCAATTTTCATTAATTAAAGTAAGTATGAAAATAAGGTTTTAAGAAAGTTCAAAATGCTAAATTTTGAACAATCTTCACACCAATCATGTTAATTGAGAAATTCAATAAAGAAGATGGAGTTGGGAGAGCAAATGGGAGCCTATATAAAAGTGCAATTGGTTGTTTGTTATACTTAATAGCAAACATGCCTAATACCATGTTTACAACTAGTCTACCTTTTAGATTTATGAAAAAATCCCAATGAATTGCATTTTCAAGTTGCTCAAAGGGTGCTTATGTATGTAAAAGGCATAATTGATTTTAGGTTAAAATTCAACAAAAATAGGAAACTAGTATTGAAAGGCTACTTAGTCCATGACTAAAGTAGCTTTTATTAAGACATGAAGAGTGTCGCAAGTCACCTTGTCTCTCTTGATTTAAGCCTTGATAGCTTGGGGCTTAAAAAAGCAAGCAATAATGGCATAATTTACTATTATGGTAGAATATATTGCAATGGCAAAAGCTATAAATTAGGCACTATGGCTAGGAAAAATGTTGGTTGATTTGAAGTGCATGCAAGATCTACCTACTAAAATTATGATTGATAATAAGTCTATTATGATCATCATGAAGAACCTTATATTCCATGGGAGAGCCACACACATCAAGATCAAATGCCATTTTGTTAGAAACGCTTCATAGTTGCATAAGGAAACATTTCTCTATGTAAGAGAGATGTCAAATTAGCACAACAATAAGATCAGTTTGATTACATTTTTTAGATTCAAAATTATTCAGAAGTGGAACACCTAATTCAATTAAGTTATTGAATTAGGAGAAATTTAATTCAATTATAATTTTAAAAATAATGTTTCCTATTATAAATAGTATTTGACCAAAATTAAAATATCCTAATTGGATTAGGATTGAAGACTTGTATTTGATTAGATTACTTGTTGAATTAGAAAATTATTTTTTAATTTCATTAGAACTCTTATTTGGATAGGTAAATTAACACTACATTTTCATATCAATAATAAAAATTAAACATTTATTTACTTTTGTGCATATAATGTGAATATGATAACATGATAGAGGATTATAAGCTTATAGACCCATGTGATTGTTTTTTTATTAATATATGAATGAATGTAATTTTTGCAATATAGAGATTGTTGTCTATGTCTTTCTCTTATTTTCTAGTTATAAATTCTCTTCTTATTTAAACACTTCTTAAATGTAACTTGATGTTTCTCTCATAATTACATAAAAGTTATTTAATTAAAGAATTTAGGATTAAGATTGGATATCTATTTGTAACTATAAAGATCCAAATGAAGGTATTAAGGAAGACAAATCAAGAGGATATGTCTGTTATATAGAATTTATAATGCATGCCCTAAGGATCCCATCTAATCTTAGTATGTCCATCTTGAGATATCAATAAGAGCAAGATAAAAGGGTTTGGCATATCACTGCCATTAGCAAATCTTAATTTGCAAGTAAAATATTTCCAATTTAAGGTTTTATGTCTACTAAGCCCTAATCCTTTCTCTTCATTAACTCTTGGTACCTAGACACTTTGAATGAATCCAGTCTTTATATGTATCTTTCTATGTTAGCTAAAAGGGATGGGTTTTCTCCTATTTTCTATGGTAGTTACATTGTAGTCTTTGCTTGTCCATCTTGTCTCATCTTAATTTGGCTATACTTGTACGTAGCCAACCATGTTTTTGACAATTGACATAGATCTCATGAGACCCACCCTCACTATGAATAACCCCTACCTTTTCCTTCATTAGCAACCTCTATTAGCAAAGGACCTTAAGTAAAATTTCTGATGTCATGTAAAACTTCCATCAAGCTATCCAGTCCAATTTTCTCCTCGAAGTGGCTTATTAACCCTATTTTCCCTCCTTCAAAATAAAGCTATTCGTCAAATGCCCTTTATTGGGTTAGGGCAACACACAAAATGAGTAGTTTGCACCACTCCCTCAAGAGTAGGATGTTGGCTGAGATAAGCTATGAGCAAACTTAGACATTCTATGTATTGTCCTTTCTTTCCAAAAGGGAAGGAAAAAAAAAAAAAAAAAAGAAAAGATATAAGTATCGTAAGACCTTATTTTTTTCTACTTGATGTTATTTTTTTCTCAATTTTCTTTACATTTAATTTAACTACAAAAAGGGCTTTGGAAGACTAATTTGCAATCCTCTAGGATTTAACCATTTAACTTCCTGAATAGCTTAAGGAAGATAAGAAAGTAAAGCCTATAATCATGCATATTTGAATACATATTGGGATTATATGCTATATATGCAATATATATTACAATTATGATGCTAATGTATGAGATAACTATAATTAACAAAAGAAAACCAAAGTTTTGTTTAAAGAAGATTTGTTAGGTTAGCTAAAAGCCTCCTTAACCTGAATTTATTTGATATTATAATTAATGGGTCCTAATTAACTATATTTGTGTGATTTGGATGAATTATCTCATGATCACATAAATTTAGAGACAATGCTTAGGTGCAGCATAGGTGATTTGTTTAGACAAAGAATTGTCATTTAATTGATATAAGAGTCACATATGACGTAATTGATTAGTTATGTTATCTACCTAATTGTTTTTTATTTGATTGTTATGTTATCTCAAGGTGAAATAAATTAAGTGGGATCTTGACCCACTAGAAAATTTTAGAGTAAGATCTTTCAAGTCAACATAGGGATTTATTGATTTAAATAAAAAATGGGAGTAACTAAAATAGGGATTAAAACTTGATCTAATTTTGGTATGTATGCAAGAAATTAATACTCACTCTATATATATATATAGGTTGCCAGATCAAATTGAGTAATAATTTGTCCATATATACAAAGCATAATTAATGTGAACAACCTCATCAAACTAAATGTTTTAGACTAGTATAAAATCTTGAGAATTGTTCTCAAGTATGGAAAGAAGTTCTACATCTTTGATAAAGATCTTCCTACTCTCGGTGATGAGGATCTTCCTACTCTTAGTGATGAAGAAGAAGTAGAGGCATATTTTAAGCATAAGGATGATGATGATTATACTACATGTGTGATGTTAGTTAGTAGGCATCTTAAACTTCAAATGTAACATGAGAATATTATGAATGCCTAGAAAATAATTTTGCATCTTAAGAAGTTGTTTGATATAGAAACTAGGACAAAGAGATATAAGATCTTAAAGGAATTATTCTAATGTAAGATGCTAGAAGGATCTTCAGTGAATGTTGATATTATGAAGTTACATACATTAAGAAATTGGACTAATTGGGTTTTACCATAAATTTAGAGTTAAGTGTTGACCTAATCTTGTAGTCACTACCTTAGGTTTGTTCATAGTTTACTATGAAATTTTATATGAACAAGTTGGAAGTTACATTAATTGAATTATTGAATATGTTTAAAACTACAAAGCAAACTCTAAAGAAAGAGAAGACTTATTTTCTTCTCATGGATTCTTCCAATGAGAAGAGCAAAAGGCCTAAGAAGGAGAACAAAAAGGAAAGGTTCAAGCAATGAAGGCATTTCAATCAAGTAGTGATGTCAAAAGGACAAAAGCAAGAGCATTTTCCATCGTTATGGTAAAGAAGGCCACTAAAAAAGGAATTGCAAGATTTATCTCTCTAGACTAAAGGTGAAGAAGCTTAGTGAAATCTTTGGTTTAGGTATTTTTATGATTGAGATAAATCTTTCTACTTTTGATTTTATTTTGGATATTGGATATTGGATATTGGATTGGATATGGTTCTTATATTTGTAGAGATATGTCAAAAATCATTAGAAGTAGATGGTTGAAGAAATGTGAGGTAGACCTATGATTTGTAAATGAAGCAAGAGTTGCTACATTAGCCATTGGAACTTATAGTTTGCTTTACTTTCAAGCCTAGTAAAGGAACTAAAGAATTGTTATACATTTTCATTTCTATTTTAACTTTAAATAAATTAACTTTTACATTTAATGATAAATGTTGTTCCTTTTAGAAAAATTATGCTTATTATAGGTTGGATAATTATATAAATTTTTTATATAAGCTTGATTAAGGAAGTTTAAGTTATATATGAATTGTTACTTGCATCTATTTGATTATGAATCATAAAAAATATGTGAATCTTTTTTATAAGATAAGATAATTAAGACTTCTTGAAAAAAAAAAAAAAAAAAAAAGAGAATGTGTTGATGAGTTATTAGGATTCATACATCTAAATGTTTATGGCCCTAGGTGACACATGCAAGAGGTGGTTTGTCTTATTTCATTACATTGACAAATAGTCAATTGAGATATGGCTATGTGTATTTAATGAAATATAAATTTGAATATTTTGAATAATTCAAGGAATTAAGAAATGAAGTGGAGAAATAAACTAATAGAAGTATTAAAATCCTATGATTAGATTGAGGAGGTGAATACTTAAGCTAAGAATTTAGTGGTTACTTGAAAGAGAATGAGTTTTTTTGTCAATGGACATTTACTCAATTACCACAACATAACCATGTTTCTGAAAGGGGAAATATAACCCTATTAAATATGGTTTGATCCTTAAAGTATCAACTCAATATTCCTATATCTTTTTGGGTTTATGCCCTTGAAACTGCTCCTTACCTTCTTAATAGGCTTTTGTTCAAATTTGTTGACAAGATGCCATAAAAGACATAAAATAGTAAGAGACCAAACATCTCATGTCTAAAGATTTAGGATATGATACTTATATAAAGCGTATATCATTTGACAAATCTTGGGATCATGTATTCATTTCCCCCCAACCAGTAACAAAAATGAAGGATAATAAAGTGAAGAGAGTTCAAGGAAAAGGAATATAGAAGTAAACTTTACAAAGTCAAAAAATTAGATAGATAGACCCTACAAGTAGTCTAATTTATGTTAAAATGTTAGATAAAATTATATATACACACTGCAGTATATATATATATATATATATATATATATATATATATATATATATATATATATATGAGTGTGTATATGTCTTGATCATACAATAAAATTCAGTGGTATTTTTTGCTAGTCTTCCCCCCCCCTATTTTTTTTGTGTTCTTATGTCATGGACTTTCACACCATCTTACTAAATTAGATTCCAATCTTCTATAGGTTTAAAAAAAATATGAAATCAATTATCTTTAATCTTAATGTTTACTTTTATGTTTAATTATTTTTCATAACTTTTAATAATTAGTTTTTCAAAAAATAAATAAGAGTAAACACCTTAGTTTTTTTTTTTGTCTCATTAAATGACATATTAATTAAACTAGAAACATTTAATGCCATTTGAAAGTGTGTAGCCAACAATTTCCTAAACATATACATAGCAAAAGAAAAGGTGTAAAAAAATATCATAGAGTGAGAAGAAACTAAAGCAAGCATTAGGTGTACATGGCTAGCAATATTATAATAGGGAGACTTTTGGCGTTGGCATTTGCAGTCATGCTCATACAATCCGCAACTGAAGTGCAAGCCTTAAGTTGTGTACAAAATTGTATCATTGGATGTTCTGGTGCAATGTATTCCTCAGTGCGTTGCAAGGTGTGGGAAAGAACCACCCGCAGCAGTATTCTCATTAACTAACCTTTTGTTTTTCATTTTCCTTTAGGAAGATAAAAAAAAAAATTATAGACAAAGTTGGACTCATCTCCTTTACGAGAGTATTATATGGACAAAATGTATAGGATATATATTCAGAAAACAAAACTAAATGAATGGTAAGTTGCATGAACATAAAATATGAGAAACACCCATAATTTGTCTAGTGGCATAGGCAAACGAAGAATGGTGTAGATTAGGCACAAAGCCTCACATTCACCTTTCTCTAGATGCATTCCATCTTTAAAGTGGGAATCAAAGCAATGACTCTTGTAGTAACAATTTGAAATTTATTTGAAACAACATTTTGCTATTAATAAAATATATGTGAGACTAAAAATATAATATATCTAGCATTTGTCTTCTATAAAGAAAGAGACTTGCTTATCTTTTGGTTGTTCTTCGATCTTATAATGCTTATAATGCTATATTTTATGGGTGCAGTTGAATTTGAAGGTATATCTCCAGCATGAAATCATGGGACTAAATGTAAGATTACTTTTCAAGCTCATTTAAATGCTTGTCACATAAACTTATCATGAATGGTAACATATTTTGGATTTTAAATTTGCTCCTGATTATCTCTTCATGACAATGAGGTTCTTAAGAATTTTGTCATTGATGCAGTTGCAGAAGAGAAGGAAGTTAAAGGCATAAAGCAAATGGCAAAAGTAAATTAGAAATGTAAACTGAGGATGACAAAGGATTTCACATTGTCTTCATGTTGAACGAAGTCTCCTTTGTGTTTACATGTGGATCTTTGGAATGAAGTGGTTTTGTCTCAAAATAATATGAAATGGGCCGATAGATTCTCCATTCCATTGGTGTGTGTTTGTCGTTGTCATATATATGTGTGTGTGTGTGTGTGTGTGTGTGTGTGTTTTTATTGTTTTTTATCGAATTTGTTTGGCACATCCAACAATTGCCTAAGGCATTCTAGATAAATATTGGTTTTGGATTATGTGTATGTAATCCGTCATACTTTTCAGTTCAAGAAAGCATGTTGGCCATTGCCTACTTGAAAGTAAACTAGATCTCAAAATTTCCATTGGTGTGGTGCCAATCTAAGCTAGTTTCAGCCAAAAAGGCCATGTCTTGCATGGCTGGGTAATAATTGGGCCTAGTTGCTTTCCGCCCAGAATTTCAGGTCAAATTGGTAGGACGATGAGGTTGAACTTGAGGTCCATACTAATTATACTAGAAATACGAGAAAATGTCATAATTTCCAGTGCTAGACAATAAGACAAATATGGTAGCATCAATTATGGTTTCAAAAACAAAAGCAATTGCCTCAAATCCCTAAATTTTATTTACCATATCAACCACCAAATTATAATATTATCAATTATTTAGAAAATAAGCAATAAAAGTATTTACATATATTCCTTTCCACTGCATTTACGTCTCATGTGTGTGTAAGAACTTTTTTACCTCATATAATTTTTCTTTTTCATAACAGAAATGATCTTTTTCCCTAGTCCATATTTTTTGTCATATAAATTTATAATTTCTATTTATATAAATAAAGAAACTAATTTGGGTTATAATTCTTTCATAAATTGAAAAACTTATCAATAAGAGTGATATTGACCATTAACAAATGGTCATTATGACATCACCATTCACCAACCTTGATAAAATATTTTCCCAAAAAGGAGATTTTGGAGAAACATGCCTCCAAATATTTTTTTCGTAAAATAAAAAATTAAGTTGTAACACATGTAGAGTTCGATGAGAATTATAAAAGATATAGATTAGTTATTTTTTTTATTTATTCTTATAAATGAATGCTTATTTTTATGAGAGAAATATTTTTTTTTTTTTTTTTTTTTTTTTTTTTTTCTATTTGTCTTCTTTCATATGGATATGTAGTTTTGCATTGTAGTACTTTCTTCATTAATTCTTTAGATAAACAAATTTTAATAATTAACTATGAGTTACCATTCACCATTTTTATTTATTTTCTTCTTTTTTCCACCCTCGTTAAGAACACAAATTGTGTGTAAAATGTTATTAATTTATACAAGGTAGAATCTTCATTTTGATTTTTATTTTTCTATTTGGTTAATTTGAAAATGAAGAGATCTATAGTTTGAATTTTGGATCTACATTTGTTGAGGAAATGATAATATATAAAAAGATGCTTTTTAGAAAAAAAAAAAAAAAAAAGGACATCACAAGAAGATAATGTTAGCCTCATCAGACTAATGCTCCCTCACTTTTGTATTTAGATTTTTAAGACACCCTATTGCTAAGGCATTCTTTTCTTTTTCCTTTCCTTCTCACCCCCTTGTTTTCATTGAGATTTCTAGAAAATTCTTGTGCTACAATGTTTTTTTATACCTAGGATCTTTGGGTCTTGGGCCTTTATTTTGACCAATAGGCTAAAGCTTTGGTCTCCTACATAGTGTTCTTATGTGAATGAAGATGTGTTACATTTATATTATGTTATGTGATGTTGTATTATTACTTAAGTGACTCCTTTTATTTTATGCAAACTCAAAAGTAGTGAATGGTGGATCATATTAAACACAGCAAAATTAGATCTTAAATCTACTCCTTGTAAGTTTCTTAGTTCTACATAAACTTCTTTAGGTTTTCTTACATACAATAAGAATCAATTTTCCTTGGATATTTCTCATTGTAGGTGATCCTCTTTCTAATTAACTGATAAGTAGCATTTTTCAAAAAAAAAAAATAAAAGGTGAAAAAATATGAGTAATTTTTTAAGATAAAAAGGTAAATTTTAAAATATTTTTTCTTAAAAAAAAAAAAAATGAAAAAATTTAGGATTATTTTTTCTTTTTCTTAGAAATTATCTTTTCAATTATTATTAATTTCATTGCATTGATTTTAAAAATATATGGAAAAATCATTAATATAAATTAAATAAATTGTAATGCATTTAGATCATAATTGAGTAAAATTAAATATATATTGAAATTTTAATTTTATTAAAATATTAGGAAAAATTATAAATTAACTATTAAGTTGATGTCAAATAGACATGAGACATGAGAATTTGCTAGCAAAATTAGAAATTTAATTAATTACTTAAATATTCTTAAAATTGAGCAAATATTGTTACAAAATAATTTCATCATTTTTTTTTTTTTTTTTTTTTTTGACAATATATATTTAGACATTTGTATTAGACTCATATGAAGTTTTATCATATTTATTAAAGAGTGTATTTTTAGTTACATTTTTTTATTTAAAAAAAAAAAAATAAAAAAAAAAAGACTTAAATTATGAGTTATATTTTTTTTTTTTGAGAAATGAAAAATAAATTTGGAGAATTGTTTTCACTAAAAAAAAAAAAAAAAAAAAAAAAAAGGACTTTTAGATTTTTGTTTTAGAAATTATTATTTTTTTTTATTTTCCCTAATTTTAAGTATCTATATTATGGGTATTTTTGGAATATGTGTGAAAAAATAATTGACATTAATTGAATAAATTATAGTACATCTTAAAAATCATAATTAAGTAAATAAGATATATTTTGAAATTTTAATTCTTTAAAATATTAAAAAAAAAAAGACTAAAAATGAACTAGCAAGTTAATATTAAATACTATAAATTATGAGAGTTTAATGAAAAATTAAAACTTAAATCAAATAATTAGATATTTTCTTTAATTAAGTATCATTACATAAACATTTCATTTAGTTTTCTTTCAACTTTTAAAAAATATATATTCACATATAGATCATATTTAGTAAGTAAGCTACCAATCCATATTAAAATTCCAATATATCTATATGACAATGTGTTAATTTGATAAACATCCATTTGATTTCTTACAATCCTTTTTGCTAAGGTAATTAATTTAATCATCTAGCTTCAATTTCAAAATAAAAATTTCAATTTCAATTTAATAACCCTCTAATGGGGAATATTATTTACAAAGAAACTATAAAAATATTACAACCATAAAATTCTTAGTGCTTTTTCCTTTAGTATGGCAATCTCCACCTTTTATCCTCTCTTCTCTTGCTATTGTTTGTAACAAGGTAGAAACCTTTTCCTTTAAATAGTGGGGATTATAGTCAAGGTAGAAGTGTGAAATTTGACAAAAATGCCAACTAGGATTAGGACAAAACTCAAACAAAGGATTTCAACATTAACCAATCTCCTTTGTAACTTGATATTCATACAAATGATGAAGTGGCTAAGTTTGAAGATGAGCCAATAAGAGGAAGCAAATCACTCGCTAAGGTATACAAAAGGAGCAATGTAGCTTCACTATGGCCTATTAATTATGAAAAAGCCTCTACATCTACTATATGGATAAATGTTATGAAGGCTAAAATTGAAATGCTTGAAGAGAACATCACCTAAAATTGGTTTAAAACCCTAGTCATAGATTAGTAATTGGTGTCAATGGGTTTTTAGAGCTAAAATAAATGTTGATGGCACACTTAGCAAACACAAAGCTAGATTAGTTATTAAAGGCTACTCATAAGAGCTTGGAGTGGATTACTTTAAAACCTTTGAACTAGTTTATAGGCTTTACAAAATCAAACTACTACTCTTGGCACTTATAACTTAAAAGGGATGGATAATGTTTCAACTTTGTGTGAAATCAGATTTCCTAAATAGCCTCTCAAGAAAGGAAATCTACATTAAGCAGTTAAAGGACTTTGTGAAAGAAGGACATGAGGAGGAAGTGTATATGCTCCAAAGAGTTCTATAGGGTCTAAAATAGGCTCTTGGGGCCTAGTATAATAGGCTTGATGAGCACTTAGGGCAATAAGGGTTTGTAAGAAGCAATAATGAAGCTACTTTACATACAATGATTGCTCTTACTAATCTATTAATTATTGCAGTCTATATGGCTGACCTATTGATCATTCAAAGTTGTAGTAACTTGATAAATAAGTTTAAAGCTAATATTAAGAGGGTCCTTGAAATGACAAACTTGGGATTAATGTGTTACTTTCTTGGAATGCTATTTACTTAAACTCATAAAGTTAATTTCAATAATCAAATTAAGTATGCCAAAAAGGCTTTAAGAAAGTTCAAAATGCAAAATTGTAAACTAATCTTCACACAAATCATGTTAATTGAGAAATTCAATAAAGAAGATGGAGCTAGGAGAGCAAATGGGAGCTAATATAGAAGTGTAATTGGTTGTCTGTTATATTTAATAGCAAACATGCCTAATACCATGTTTGCAACTAGTCTACTTTTTAAATTTACACAAAAGTCCCAGTAAATTGCATTTTCAAGCTGCTAAAAGGGTGCTTAGGTATGTAAAAGGCATAATTGATTTTAGGTTAAAGTTCAACAAAAATGGGAAACTAATATTAATAGGCTAGTTAGTCAATGACTGGAGTAGCTTTTATGAAGACATGAAAGGAACCTTGAATCACCTTTTCTCTCTTGATTCAAGCCTTAATAACTTGGGGCTTAAAAAAGTAAGCAATAATGGCACAATTTACTATTGAGGTAGAATATATGGCAGTTGCAAAATTTGTAAATTAGGCAATATGGCTAGGAAAAAAGTTGGTTGATTTGAAATACATGCAAGATCTACCTACTAAAATTTTGGTCGATAATAAATCTGTTATAGTCATTTGGAAGAACCTTATATTCCATAAAGGAGCAAAACACATCATGATCAAATAACATTTCGTTAAAAAAGCTTAACAGGATAATGAAGTTATTATTCTAAAATTTAGATTTGTAGTTAGTAACATCATGACAAAAGCCTTGCCAAGGCTTAAATTTGAAAGGCTAAGGGATGACATGCGACTGAACAAGAACGAAGCTAAGGAGGAGTGTTGTGAGGCCTAGCTTCTTCATTGCTCAAGTTCCCAACATTAAAAAAAAAAGAAATTGAAAGTTTTGTTTTGTTTATTTATTGCTCTTGGCTAACTTGTAACTAGTTTTTTGGTTTAGTCTAGTATATGTAACCAATAAGCAATTATGTTGTAATGAGTTGAATTGATGTTAGTGGCTATCAATCTAGTCAAACTCATTGATAGGGGGGCTAAATGACAGCTTGGAGCACTAAATGAAGTTAACATAATATGGAAGCTTAATAAGTATGACAAGCATGTTTTTTTGGACATCATTAGTGTACTTGAATTTTATACATTAACCTTTATAAGGGAATTTAATTTATAATGAAAGTTGCAGAAAAATTACAATCTTAAAATTTTAGTGCTTTTTGCTGTAATATGCCAATCTTCATCTTCTTCCTTTTTTTTCTTCTACTATCTTTTGTAACAAGGCGGTAACCTTCTCCCATCAACAAACAATAATGCTGCTAGTTGAAGAACTAACTTTCATCTCACACTTCAAAAGCTATAATAGAGATCTTATCAAGAAGATCCTTAGCATCATAAACAACATCTTTGAGCTCATCAAGCAATTTTTTGACATTAAAGTTATTGATTTACTTCTTTTCATCATTATTGAGCATGACATGAATTGACAGTAGGATTATCTCCAACATCTTTAGCAACCTATGGTTGAGCCTCCTTCCTTTTGAAGAAATCAATGAAATCAGAAAAAGTTATCATATCAAAGATCACCTAGAGTGATATCAAGAGAAAAGTCTACCCATCAAGGCTTTTGCAATATTGATTTCAAAGATTTTTTTTTTTTTTCTTTCCCTTAAGAATGGAAAGGAGAGGAAACACAAATGATAGGGGGATGAGGTAGATGAGGCAGGATTTAGACCATTAGTTATAGTTGATCATCATAATTAGTTGGTTTTTATATTTGCACCTAATGGTTTAGATATCATCTGATTTACTTGGGCATTAATTTCTTTTCCTTGCTAACATTGCTCTAGAGGCAAATGATATTGTTGCAACCCACCTCCAGGGTGAGATGAGAGTGTGACCTAATGTTGAAGTGAATGCTTGATGCGGGGCCTTGTTATTGAACAATGTGTGTTAAGCTGCCGGTAATTGTTGCAATGTTGCCATGATGGATTAACAATGATTGAGGTGAACCATGATTGTAGGGTACTCTACTTGATTCATCCTTACCACTTGCTTGGCCTATGCAATGCTTTAATTAATTTAAAACTTCACCATCTCAAATCAATCTTAGGATAGTAGAGTCATCACCAAACATTTAATGTATTGTTGGAACAACTCAATTATTGATTTAGAGAACTACCATGCTCTCTAAATTAGTAGGACTTGAGTTGTGTTACTAAGGTTCTTTGGGCTAGGGACATAGTTACAACTAGTGAAAGTCAAGACTCCTATGCAATAAGAGTTGAAACTCCTATTGCTTTTTGCTCTCCTTCATCTCTCATAGACTATATGGTCCTTAAAAAACAATTGTCTCTCTCACTTTTTTTTTTCTTTCAATCAATCACTATCTTACTTAAGAATTTTCTCTCACAAACATTTCTCTCTTTTATCATTATGAATGACTCCTTATTCATATTTTCAACAAATATTTTCTTATAGAAAGAAACTGACTAGGATCATGTATTTTTTTATATTATATATATATATATATATATATATTATAGTTATAATTTTATATTTACTTAATTAAGTTAATCTTTTATGTTTAATTAAATTTCCCTTTTATAACTACGTGTTTTAATGTTTTCTTCATTTTTTACATCAAATTATCATATATAATAGGTTAATGGGTTATTACCATTTGGATTTCAAGTAGATTTGGGTTTAGGCTTGGACAAATTGAGATACAGCACTTTGTTATTGTTTTCTTCAATGCACCTTAGCTTCCCTTTCTTATTAGTATGCCATATTAGCAATATAAATGTCTTTTTGCTAAATTGGTTTAATTGTTAGCTAGAATTGTTATAAAAAATTTCTTAGTTTATTGAATTGTTACTTTTGAAAGGTTAGGTTAAATTTAACATATCATGCAAAATTACAAATAAAATTATATATTAACCCCTATTCATTTCACAAAAGGAAACATCAAGACAATAACCCTAAGAACATCCAAAAAAAAAATCTCAACCCCACCTCATTTTTCTTTATAGGTTATAGGGGGGACAAGGGAATTTTTGTGTGTGTTGGATTCAAGAGCTTATGGTCTAATTTGAAGCCTTAAAGGCAAGATCTAATCTTGGACAAGGCTTTAAAAGCAAAGAAGGACATGGAGTCCTATTTATTCCAATTTTTTATTATTTTTATTATTTTTTATTTTTATTTTTCTTGATTATTTTTGAAATAATAAACAAGGGAAGGAGTGGGTTTCATATTTTTGAAAGTATTTTTTTTAAATTATTATTTTTCTTCTTTTAGTTTTTAAAGGAAAAGAAAGAAGAATAAAATGGCCTAGGATTTGAATCTACTCTAATGAATAGAGGAAGCATTAATCTCTATCTTTTTTGTTTTAAAAAAATCTTAGTTTTTACTAATTTGTTACTTTTAGTTTACTTAAAGAAATTTTTGATTTCACTCTTTTTTGGAGATTTAATGTCTAGACCCAAAAAATGAAAGAAAATATTCGAAAGAATAGGCTCTTGCTGGCTTTGATAAGGATTTGAAAAAACATCTCAATGTTACTAGAGATTTTTATTGATTCATATATAGGCTTGAGCTATACTAAGAATGGTACTGGTAATGTGGTGCTTGATGAGAAATTTCATGTTTGATTTTTGTGGGGTGTGTGATTAGTTTGGGTCATGTTTCCATGTTTGAGAAGGCTTTGAGTATTAATTCCAACTCAAGTTCATGGGTTACAAATTTGAATAAGAGGGCATGGAATGGAGTTAATTGGTTTAAATTGTCAAGGTTTGATTAAGTTAATGAATGGAGTTAATTGGTTTAAATTATCAAGGTTTGATTAAGTTAATTTTTTTTTTTTTGTGAATTTTTTTGATTTTTTTTCTACTTTTTCTATGCTTTATTAATTTTTTTTTTTTTTTTTAATGTTTTACATGTACTAGGATGATTTGGAAGATGAGGGAAAGGAAGGAAAGAGGAGGTGATAGCTACTAGTAGTAGCCATTTGTTGTCCTTAATGATCACTTTAGTCACTAAAATATAGGAAAAATTGGAGATAAAGTATACACAAAAGGATGTAACTAGTAAGAAACTTTTGGTATTAAGTCGAATGATGGTAGGCCAATAGTAGAATAATTTGTTAAAATTTAAATGGTTCTGAATCAATTTTCATAATACAAAATGTCTATGGATGAAATTGTAATTGTAAATTTCAACATTGTTAAATTGCCTTTTTTTTTAAAAAAAAAATTAATTTCAAGAGAAGCCTAAAATATATAAAAAATAATATATCTCTCAAAATTCTTGTCAACCATTTTCGTGTAGTTAATGAGTTTTGCATATAAGATGGAAATAATAAACATGACTCTCACGTTTTAAAGTTGCATGTGATTGAGAAAAGACAATCAAGCAAGTTCATTAACAAGAGAAAGAATCAATCTAATGAGAACAAAAGAAAATCAAGGGGCAAGTGAAAAAAAAGGGCAACAAAAAAGAACATAACAATTATGAGTGTCATCTTAACAAGTAAAAAAAAAAAAAAAAAAAAAAAAAAATAGTTCCCCTTTTGAGCAATAAATGAAAAAAAGATTCCTATGATCACAATAATCAATTCATTAAAGGATGACATCACTTGATAGATTAATTTTGATGTTGCCCAACATGATTGAGAGGATAATGCTTGGAATCATAATCTTGTATTATTAAAAGAGAATAATGCTTACTTAATTGCATTACATTGAGAAAGTTCTCAATAAATTCAATCATTCAAATTATATTTTAATCTCTTTCCCATTTAACCCTAACATTAAGATTACTAAGAATGTTTGAAGAATATTATCACAACTAAAATATACTTAAGTAATAAGATGCCTCATGTCCTTAAAGATATACACAAGACCAGACATAGGCTATGTAATTAGCTAAATGAGTCAATACATGAGTAATCTAAGTAATATACATTAACATTAAATAAATAAAATTTTAAAATACCTAAAAAAAAAAAAATAAATAATTATGGCATAAACTATACATTTTACCCTTTTATTTTTAAGGAAGGATACTAATGTTAGTTGGATTACTAATGTAGAAGATCATGCTTTCACTAGTGAGTAGATCTTAATGCTTGGCAGGGGTTGTATTTTTTGGGGTTCCAAGAAATAGAATTGCACAACAAATTTCATCATGACTACAAAGTTTGTAGTAGTACTAACTTCAACAAATAAAGAGGTAAAATCATTAAAGAACTTGCTTTATGAGATTACATTGTAGTCAAAGTGAGTTGCACTTAATTTTATATACTATGAAGTGTTGCTACTCTAGCAAAAACTTATAGTCAAGACTATAATGGTCGATCGATCAATAATTATTAGATGTAAATATAGTTATGCTAGAGATTTGATCACAAATGGAGTGATTACGATTGCCTTTGTGAGATCAAGCCAAAATATGATTGATCATTTGACAAAAGGACTAATAAGGGATTTGATTTATAAGACATTAAGTAGAATGAGTCTCAAGCCTATACAAATTAATCACCAAAGATGAAAAACTCAATTCAATACTTAATACTATGTCAAGTCTTGTTTTCAATGAATTAAAGTACACCATTAATGTAATTGTAGTACTATAATTAATTATTTTGATCCCATATTTACTACTCATAATTTGTAAAGGGAAGATGAATTTTGAACTCTAAATAGACCTAGGAAAGTTCTTTAGGGTTAGGGTACTTAGAATGTCCTTACATAGATATAAAATGCAAGTCATTGCAATTAGTCAAAAAGACTTGACTTTTAAAATATCTATGAAAAGGATATAAATACAAGGCCTTAAATGTGTTAATCAAATCAATGAGATGTTCATTGTTATAAAATCATTTTCATGAAAATTCTTGTATTATTTATTAATTAAATTGTATGGTTCTAAACTTATTTACTATAATATTTAAATTATGGTTATAAATAATTCAATATGGATTGATTTAATTTTAAAATACTGTTATTTATGTTTTGAATTTCAAAATTATTGAATAATCACTATGTTTTTCAATTCTTTGAAAATGACAAGGAGATTTTTTTATACTATAAAAAGAAAGGAAAAAAAAAAAAAAAGTAGAGAAGGGTTGCTCATTCTAAGTTTCAAACCACTCTTGGGAAAAATAATCCAAAATTGTGTCTCATTCAAATCCATGTTAAAGAGGACTTCAAGAGGCGCCATAACCATTGGAATAAGTGTGCTTTTGCGATGGGTGGTAGTTAACATAATTAACTATCATATACATCTTTTAATTTAAGTGAAGGAAAATGAGTTATATCTAATACATTTTCAACTCATGATCATCCAAATGGAAGGGTGAATTGCTAATTTATAGGCTAAGTATATTGGAAAAGTTCTATATATGTGACATTAAATTTTACATAAAAGATTGGTGCCTCTCTTATTATTATGAAAAAAGATATATTGTCTTTGATTTATTGTAGAAAAAATATTAGACAATTTAAAGAGTAATTTTAAGAAATTATAAACTTTAAATGAGGCTTTATTCGAGTAATATCATTTGTAATTAAATATATTTTATTTTATTTTATAAAAAATTTGCATAATACTTATTACAAATTAATGAAAATAAATTTTACATTAATGATAACAACATTTGTAAGACAACTTAGAGTTGTTCTACAATTTTCAATTTTGGCCAACTCTTGGTTTTAACACCCCCATTGTCTTTTTATCCAACACGAGTTGCTAGTGGTTCAAGTATTGGACTGGAGCCTTAAAGTTTAGGAAATTTTCATAAGACAAAACCTTGAGTAATGATTATGGGTGCATCTTATCATTCTTCTTGTGTGGAATTATTTTCATGGATCATTTGCTAATGTTGCAAAAAAGCAATTATTCATTTTTACTCAACCATTTTATTTTTCATAGAGTTGAGGAAAATAATTAAGCAGCATTTTCTCTCTATTTTTTTTTTCTCCCAATGTCATCCTTTGATAATTTTTCAAGAAGATTAAGAGAAAACCCAAGTTGTCTAAGTGCACAAGAAAGTTTTATAAATCTTCCCAAGCCCTTACCTTTGAATTGGTGTTGAAGTTTTGAAGACTTCCACTTCCAAGCTTAGGAGTGTGGTTTCAAGTAATAGAGTTCGATTTGATCATCCCTAAGAATGATTAATTGTCTTGTACTCAAATTTCTTTTCCTTTGCTTTTTTTTTTTTTTTTTCATAAAAAAAAAAAAGACAATATTTGTTTGATTTACACTAATTAATTCAAGAAAATTTTTCATATCTATTTTGAATGTCTTCCTATCTTAAAAGGGAGTCAAAGGTAAAAGAGAGTACAAATTAATGTAAGACATAAGAAAACAATAAAGAAAAAATGTTCATGCTATTAAAAATGTAAAATTCTCATATTGTCTAAATTTAAAGACTTCTTGTATTGTCACTAACTGAAATTTTTAGGTGGATTTGATATTTTAAATTATTATTTTACATAGAATCAAAATTTAGTTTATCTTATTATTTATACACATAATTTAGTGGTTTGACTCTTACCATATTTTTATTTGAATTAATTAAGTGATATAGAGTTATAGTACTTGAATTTAGTCCATTTAATTTAATTTTATTATCTCATGTGTTTATTGGACATGTTTAAAATATAGAAACGTTAAATGGTTTGTAATGTTTATAAAGTTTTTTATATCTATTAGTTTGATTTAAAAAAAAATTAAAATTTTTAAAATGTTATTTGACATTGTATTAGAATTAATTTATAATTTATTTTTTTTTTCGTAATCTTCAATTTAATTAATTGAATTTAATACTAATGAGACATAACATTTATATTTTATCTATTCAATTTTGATTTAGTAAATTAAGTTAAAATATAAAATTATTTTTATACTGTTAAAATATATAAATTTTATTTAGTTTTTATAATATTATATAAAGTTTTGTACTTATTATATTAAATTTTCAAGTGAAACTCAAATTCTAAAAATTATTTGACATTATATCAAAATCTAATTTATTTTCTTATTTATATTTTTTTTCTTAGTGATTCAATTTTATTTTGTTTTTAATGTAATTAATTAAATATAGTGTGAATAAGTTTAATAACTAAGTATAACCCATTTAATTTGGTCTAATATATATCAAGAGAAAATATTATGAATATAAAATTTTTCATAATAATAAAATATAAAAAGAAAAAGTAGATGTTAAATGCTAGACAGGAGAATCTAGCTTTGTTTTTCCTAAAGTACTTTTGCTTTTACCATATGATATTACAATAGTATGCAAGTAAAAGTAAATTCCCCACTAAAAAATCTTTTATCCTAACTTTGCCAACTTTCCACCTCACCAAGCATTCAAAGTGGTTCTCCTTGCCTACAAAAGGGACTCAACCATTTGTAATAAAGCAAGCCTTTAGAAGTAGCACTTCTCTATAAACTTCCTTTATAAGAGTCAAAAGTTCTATAGAAGTCTTCCTTATAAGTTTCTTACAAGTTTTAATAAATTTAAATTCAAACTTTATTTTACATTTTGTATTTTCATTTAAGCAATTTTTCAAACTATAGTATATAGGTTGGAAACTAATAACCATTCTTAAGGAGTTTGCTTTAGAACACCTTCTAGTTTAACAGTGTCACGTACTATAAATTTTATCAAAATTTTTCACTCTTGCACTCCTATCCTAATCCTATGTTGAAAGTGGTATTAAAGCCAAAGGTTTTGTTGTTAAGGAGAGAAGGAGGGTATACATAACTATCAGAAGGAGAGAAACCAAGTGTGAGAACCAGAAGGTTAAGCATGAGTGGAAAGGAACCAAATAAGGGTGTTCCAGGCAACAAGTCCTAAGAAAGGTAATAAGACTGTTGGCAAGCCCTAGGACGTAGATAAAGAAATCTCCACAGAACCTTTACTAGCTTTAACTATAGGTTTATCTCTATTTTAGAAAGTATGTCTATTCTTTTTCAACCTTCGACATCAAAACATGACTCTAAGGCTTCTTCCTTAGGTGTCATCAATCAAGAAGAATTCCTAATTGAAAACTTTGATAAATCTGTTGACACATGAAAAATTCTAAAACCAATTGAAAAACATATCTACCAAATTGGTCAATTTAATCTTCTTCATAAAATTGACTACACCATCGAAATAGAGGAACATAACTATCATCTATCTAGCCTTATTGAAATAGTAAGACTTTTGTCCTCTATCTCTATCTAACATCATCAAAAACATTATAGCTACCTCTATCTTGGTCTTGTCTAAGTAGGTATCAAACCTCTATCTCGTGAAGGGTTAAATGCTTCTATTCTAGTTATTGTTAGAGATTGTCATCTTGTAAACTTTGATGATTCTCTCTTAGGCATCTATAATCAAGCCTATGTTTTGGTCCAATTTACTTTAATTGTTATTTAGATTTCATAGTTTCTTTGCATGATAGGAATATACTTAATGTTCTTACTCTATAAATCAAAGTCCATAGCAACAAATTTGTTGAAGGATATATTCCAATTAGCATAATGTATCAAATCCAATACAAGGCTATGAAATCATCGTTCAATGTAAAAGCCATTCACCAAGAAGGTGTTTAAAGGAGAAATAATTTTATGGCAAATTGACATGCGAAGAGCCAACCTTCAAACACCCAAGTACATCAAATGGCATGAGGTATGTTTCCTTGAAACCAAGAAACATGAAAATGCTATCGCACCAAAACCACTTATGGCAATGGATGTCAATAGGATAACATAACACTATAATGGAAGTGTCAATATATCTTTTGCTAGACATTCAATGAGCACTAGATCTAAATCTAGTAAGGATGAAGATCTTGATTCAAAAATTACAAATTATCTGCAAAGAAGTCAGTCTATGAGACACCTTACTAGTCAAACTAGAATAAGGAGTTTACAATTTAACCTTATAGGTATAGATTTATGTAGACAAGTACCACAAATTGCTTGCACATCTTCTCAAATATGATCTTTGGAATCCCTTGGAGCATTAACATCCCAAGTTTAATAGAGTTTAAGGTACACCATTAGCTCAATTTTTTGGACAAAGATTGGGAAAAACCTTTTGAAATTTGAAAAGAAGTTTTAAGAAAAAAATTTTATGGTGATTAGAATAAAGAAAAATGTGAATGGTTTTTAAAAAATTTTCAAAATGAAAAATGTATGGAAGTCCAACAAGATTATTTTGATTGGGTGACTAGAGAAAACAAAACATGTTTTGTTTTTTGACTGGTTTGATAAGTACTACTTTTAAAGGGGATATGAATATCCTTGGACTTCCTTCATAAAGGAAGATGAAATCTAGGCTTAAGTTGAATCACAACAATGGGAGTTAATGAATGGCTTAAAA
>JBAPLJ010000654.1:0-28297 GCA_037832345.1 Rhizophora mangle
TAAGAAAGGAAATTTACATTAAGGAGCTAAAGGACTTTTTGAAAGAAAAACATGAGAAGGAAGTGTATATGCTCCAAAGAGTTGTATAGGGTCTGAAATAAGCTCTCAGGGCCTAGTACAATAGGCTTGATGGCACTTAGTGCAATAAGGGTTTGTAAGAAGCAATAGAGAAGCTACTTTATATACAAAGATTACTTTTACTAATCTATTAATTATTGTAATCTATGTGGATGACCTATTGATCATTCAAAGTTGTAGAAACTTGATTAATAAGTTTAAAGCTAATATTAAGAGGGTCTTCGAAATGATAGACTTAGGATTATTGTGCTACTTTCTTGGAATGTAGGTTACTTAAACTCATAGAGTAATTTTCATTAATCAAAGTAAGTATGAAAATAAGGTTTTAAGAAAGTTCAAAATGCAAAATTGTAAACCAATCTTCACATCAATCATGGTAATTGAGAAATTCAATAAAGAAGATGGAGCTGGGAGAGCAAATGGGAGCCTATATAAAAGTGTAATTGGTTGTTTATTATACTTAATAGCAAACATGCCTAATACCATGTTTGCAACCAATCTACTTTTTAGATTTATGCAAAATTCCCAATGAATTGCATTTTCAAGTTGCTCAAAGGGTGCTTAGGTATGTAAAAGGCATAATTGATTTTAGGTTAAAATTCAACAAAAATGGGAAACTAGTATTGAAAGGCTACTTAGTCAATTACTGGAGTAGCTTCTATGAAGACATGAAGAGCACTGCAAGTCACCTTGTCTCTCTTGAATCAAGCCTTGATATCTTGGGGCTTAAAAATGCAAGCAATAGTGGCACACTTTACTATTAATGTAGAATATTTAGCAGTTGCAAAAGTTGTAAATTAGGCACTATGGCTACAAAAAATGTTGGTTGATTTAAAGTGCATACAAGATTTACCTATTAAAATTATGTTTGATAATAAGTTTGTTGTGGTCATCTTGAAGAACCTTATATTTCATGGGAGAGCAAAACACATCAAGATCAAATACCATTTCATTAGAAAAGCTTAATAAGCTAATGAAGTTATTTTAGTGCACTACAATTTAAAATTGTAGTTAGCAACATTATGATAAGGGATAAGGGATGACATGAGGCTGAAAAATAAAGAAGCTAAGGAGTGTTGTTGTGAGGCCTAGCTTCTTTATTACTTAAGTTCCCAACATTAAAGAGAAAGGAAATTGGAAGTTGAGTTACAACAAGAAGATCACAACTTTAGCATTAAGAAACAAAAGCTTTATTTTGTTTTTCTAAGGCCCTTTGTTAACTTATAACTAGTTTTTTAGTTTAATCTAGTATATGTAACCAATGAGCAATTATGTTGTAATGAGTTCAACTGATGTTTAATGGCTATCAATCTAGTGAAAATCATTGGTAGTAGGGCTAAATGATAGCTTAGAGCACTAAGTGGAGTTAATGTAATATGGAAGCTTAGTAAGTATGACAACATGTTCTTTGGATGTCATTATTGTACTTGAATTTTGTACATTAACCATTTATAAGGGAATTTGATTTACAATGAAAGTTGCAAAAAAAAATTACGATCTTAAAATTTTAGTGCTTTTTGTTGTAATATGCTAATCTTCATCTTCTTCCTTTTCTTCTTCTACTATCTTTTGTAACAAGGTGATAACCTTCTTCCATCAACAAACAATAATGCTACTAGCTTAAGAACTAACTTTCATCTCACACTTCAAAAGCTATAATGAGATCTCATCAAAAAGATCCTTAGTATGATAAACAACATCTTTGTGCTCACCAAGCCATTTCTTGACATTGAAATTATTAATCTACTTCTCTTCATCATTGTTAAGCACAATATGAATTGATAATAGGATTATCTCGAACATCTTTAGCAACCCATGGTTGAGACTCCTTCCTTTTGAAGAAATCAATGAAAATCACAAGAAGTTATCATATCTAAGATCACCTAAAGTGATGCAAAGAGAAAAGGTCTACACATCAAGGGTCTTGTAATATTGTTTTTAAAAACAATTAGTTGGTTTTTGCAATTACATCTAATGGTTTAATAATCATCTTATTTACTTGGTCATTAATTTCATTTCCTCACTAACATTGCTCTAAAGGAAATTGATATTATTGCAACCCACCTCCAGGTTGAGATAAAAGTGTGACCCAATGTTGAAGCGAATGCTTGATGTGGGGTCTTGTTATTGAATAGTGTGTATTGAGCTTTCAGTAATTGCTGTAATGTTGCAATGATGGATAAATAATCATTGAGTGAACCATGATGGTAAGGTACTCTACTTGATTCGCCTTTACCACTTGCTTGCCCCATGTAATGCTTGGATTAATTTGAATCTTTACCATCTCAAATCAATCTTAGGATAGTAAAGTCATCACCAAAAATTTAATGTATGGTTGGAACAACTCGATTATTAATTTAGAGAACTACCATGCTCTCTAAATTAGTGGGACTCATCTTGCATTACTAAGATACTTTGGGTTAGGGGCATATTTACACTTGGTGAAAGTCAAGATTAAGCCTTGGAATGAATTCTTCAAGTCTTCTTAAGTCATTAGAGAAGACTATTCTACTAGCATTTGGTAATAAGAAAGTTAAGGTGTAAAATGGAGCTTTCATTCCTAGGGCTACTTATGAGTAGGATGATGGGTAGGGTTTGACTAATGAATGGTGTCATAAACTTTTGTTATCATGATTCTTTTCTATCTATTAAAGGAATGAATTCTTAGAGGCATAAGACAAATAATGTAATGGAAGATGAGAATGTTGATGCTTAGTTTGATGTTAAAGGGGACATGGGTTCTCTAGTTGCGCTAACATAGAATTTCAACCTTAAAGAAGATAGCCTTTCACAAGCCATGGAGAAGCAATTTGATTGTGAAGCTATTAGGTAGCAAAATTAGGTATACTCATCTACTACATTTCTCATTATATCAACTATGGTCACCTAAAGGCCATTTCCAATTGATTGATTTAGGGAATGATTTCTTCGTGGTCATATTTAAAAATTTGAGGATCATTCCATTATTTTTCATGGTGGCCCCTCAATGGTAGTTGGCCATTATCTCATCATGTAATGGTGGTAACCTAATTTTGATCTAGATAAATCTAACATTGGTCAAGTGGCTATGTGGATACGCCTCTCTTATTTACCAATGGAATATTATAATTATAAGGCTTTATGGAAGATTTGAGATAAGACGAGGCACACATTGAAGATTAATAAAACCATAAAGGATGTTGCTAAGGGAATCTTTGCTAGGGTGCGCATGAAAGTTGATTTAAACAAGCCTCTGGTCACTTGGTATGTTAGGGGTGGCAAGGTCTAATGGGTAGAGTATGAAGGAATTCATCTAGTCTACTTTGAGTGTGGTTGATATAGACACAAACTAGGACTTATGTCATGATTGATGAGCAACAACATGGACTTCACCAAGAACTTGTATATGATAAGGTGAGAAGGTTAAGTAAGAATCACCTTATGGCCCATAGATTTTAAAACAAAGGTAGGGTTAATGGAAGGCTAAATATTTAATTTGCAAATGTCTAAAATGGTATTGTTGATAAAGTCCTAGTTAAGTTTCCCACTTTGCAACCTTGGCTAGAGCCGATGGTTAAGATGTGGCTGGAAATAGTGGCATGGTGGACAAGGGAGTTGTCTCTGATGGAATAACTAATGGTAGTGATTATGAGAAAGTAGTAACACATGGTGGGTCTCAATTGGCTATGGGAAAGGGTAAGTAGTAAACTTTTCCAAATGGCAAACAATGTAGTATGGGAGATATGCTTGTTGTATCATCTAAAGTTCAAAAAATTATTCATCATACGAGTCTTGATATCTTGCAAAAAAGGTCAATAAAATCTAAGAGTTGTCAACAACTGATGAATGTAACTAACACAAAATCTTTAAAATTGGGTTGCAAAAATGATCCTTCATGTGCTAATAATGGAAAGATATTGGGTAGTTAATGCAGCATCAACAAGTTCAAAATACTAAGTGAGTGAGGCGACTATTAGGCCTTGAACTGGGTGGGCTTCTCAATCTAGTCATAGTGTTATGGGCCATGATAGCCCTAAAGAGGATCCACCTAACAACTTCATTGTTATGGATTGTGGGGAATCATAACATTTAGATAGGGATATGGTCTCTTATGTCCAGAAACTCTAATGTAAGTTAAGGATGTTTTAGACTTTACATCTAACAATGATGAGCCATACGCTTTGGCCTAGATCTTGGTTGATACAACTTTGTTTCTTTTACTCTAAGAATCTTATAAATATACTTGTTTGGAACTATTTTAAAGTTGTGAAGGATAGCTTTAAGATGACTCTACAGTTATTATTTAAGACTAATGTGCCCTTTGTGGTTTGGTTAAATCTTGGGTAAGTGGATGGAAGATGAGTGAGGTTTGCAAGAAAATTGGTTTCTTTGAAATTGTAAGGGAGGAGGCTCAAGGTTCTAAGGGTGACAATTGGGTTCTTTGGGATAATTCAAGTTTGAAACTTAAGCTAGTTAATAGAAGTGAGCAATTTGTCAATTTGCTAAACAGAAATGTGATAACTAGTCATAGTTTTTTAGTGCAGTGTATGGGAGTTTGTACCAAGATAGATGAAAATAGCTAAGGGAAGGCCTAAGAATAATACATGTTATTGTGAATTTCCTTGGTTAATAGCTAATGGTTTTAATTTGATAATGGAATCTAGAGAAAAAATGAGAGTGCATCACTTCTAAAATTATAAGGGGGGGCCTTTCTTTAAGTCAAAATTTTTTGCCTTATATGGTGCCAAGACACCATTTCATTTAGCCAAACCTTGCACACAAACACACATAAAAAAAGTGTTTGTGCACAACAACACTTAATTGCACAATTTAGAGAAATGCCACCATTTATAATAATGCTTCTTAACCATTTATTACTTTCTTACTCACAAAGTACAAAGGATTTGACAAATCTGTCATAAGTGTTTTTTCTCTATGCTTTCCTATTTTATTGATGTTAAGTTTTGGCTATTCACATTACATTTTATAAGCTACAAGTTATGGTAGTTAAGACAGTTAACTACTTAAGGACATGCATGATATAACTACTAAGTCAATCATGCATAGTGGTATTCCCCTACTTTTTAGAGCACTTCCCTATGATCTTTGGCCAATAATGTCTCCATATCTTCTTGTGCTTAAGGAGTGTTTTCCACCTTATTATGGCTTAGTCAAGACATTAGAGAAATCAGCCATGTTCTCCTTCTTTCATGCTAGACAAGCTAAACACTTGTGTTGGCTAGCACTTCACAGTGGCTACCTAATCAACCTAGTAACAACATATTTCCTTGATTTTAGAGAACACACTCCACATTATCCCTATTTTTGCAGTCCTTGATTCACATTCTTACTTGGTCTGCACTCCAAGCCTTCACCTTGTTATCCATCCTGCAATTAAATTGCATATAGTTGACACAAACTCCAATTATGCACTAAAATTTCATTGATTCTTGAGCTAGTTCTCAACTCACTTATAAGCCAACTCACAATTAACCCACACATTGTTACTTTAAACCTTAGCCTAAGTGCTCACATAGTTGTAATGCATTAGCTAACTTTTGTGTGAGAGACAAATTACCCCCTTAAAAGGTGTTAGAGAATTTGACCCTTTAGTGGTTAGACATATTGCCTAACTTGAGCCATCACACCTTATGTCAGAACATACTTCCCTTTAAAGAGAATTAAGGAATCTGACCCTTGACTAGTGAGAGACAATGCCTTATTTGACCTATCACACATGTGCTTTAGCCCCCAACTCCTTAGTCACTAAACTTCTATGCCGTAACCCATAACTTAACTTCTACCTGGCCTTCCTTGTCTTTTTACTATGATGAACAATGACTCTATGTTCACCTTGCCTCCTTGATGTGCTTAACTCATGCCAATCTCAGTGCCAAGCATTAGTGAAAGATGGCACCAACTAGTAAGGTGAACTAACTTTTTTGCATTTACTTCTCAAACTTTAAGCTAACCAAAGAGTACATTGAGTCCAAGAAGAACAAAATTGACAATTAGGGTAAGGAAATGAGCAAAGTGTTGTCTAAATGTATTGAGCTGAAAAGAAAAAAATAGAGGTTGTTGAAAGAAAATCCAATTATAAGGGGTGAATATAATATAAACTAGTGTGTCATGTAGGTATATACTATTTAGTTGTGTTCCTTTGATTAACATTGTGTTGTGTTTTAATTGTGGTAAAAAGGGCAACATCATGTTTTTATTGTAGATTTTTTGTTACTGTAAGGTTATCAATTGTATGACACATTTGTTACATACATTTATAATTGTAAATGTTCACTTAATTGGTTCAAATGTGGATAATGATTGTTTGTTGATCATAAATCAAGTAAACTATTGATTATTCTAACCCTTAGAATTTTAAGGGGATTTTGACTTTTGGCACAAAAGTCCATAGGGATCAATGTTGAGGAAAGGCCATGATAGTGGGGTTTTTTTTAGATTAAGTTCCAACTATTACATTATTGAAAGGATAAATTCCACTCTTCATCATATAAGAAAAGAGGTTCTCGTATAAAAACTCATGATTAATAACCTTTTTTTTTTTTAAGTTGGATAGTGAAAATTAGGATGGAAAAGTATCATTGCGGCTCTTCTTTTATGGGTATTAGCAAGGGTGAATGTCTCTAAATAATTGAACTACTAAGCTAATCCAAAAAAAAAAAAAAACAAATATTTATTAGATAATAAGTCATAACGTAAGTGTTATAATAGGTAATAAATTCTTCATTGGTATAGTCTAACCATATAAATATTAAATTCATAAACACCATTTAAAATCACATATCAATGGGTGTTTGATGGCTACACTATGACAAAATAAAGCAAGCATATCCTATGGCCAATACATCATAATTCCTAATAATTATTTCAAGAATACTATCCTTAATTGTTTCAAAAGTACAATCCTTAATTGTTGCAAAAGTATTAACTAATTGTTAACTTAACATCACATTTTAGTTAAGGTTTTCAGATAATTGTACCTAATGATTTTATTATGCATATTAGTGTGCCCACACAATATCTAATCTACTTAAAGGGGCTATTTTTTGTCCATGAGTTTGTACAACAGCTACTAGAACTTAGTTGGTACTAAACATTAATGTTTTAGGATGATATAAAGACAACTAAAATTGTAATACAAAGTTGTTAATCAAGGGTTTAGAGCAAGCAATTAATTTCCATTAAGCTAAAAGAGACTTGTTATTGGCATATGTACTCTTAATGTGTTGTTCAAGTATAGTAGCATTATAAAAATGTTGTTTATACCCTTTTGTAATGTTAGTATCTTTAGTACACTATTGTTCATGACAAGTAGTATGACTTAATTGATGACCCTGTTATTCATCAATTATATTAGAAGATTGTGTGTCACAATTCCATCAACAAGACCATTTGCACCCTCAACTCCATTTTGTACATGCCTAACACTTTTCCCCACTTTCCTAGTTCCACCATCAAACTCTTTTAGTTCAACACCACCTATATGTAGAATATCCTTGATAATGGCAAATACAAGTTTATCAACCTAATGTAGAACATTGATATGTACAATATTCTCTCATCTCAACCATCTCATTCAACATATCAAACATTGCTTGTCACTTCTCTTGCTCAGATACTTCATAAACTCATACGATTAGTTAAGGAACTTATGCATATAGTTAACTAGCATATAGTTAACAATGTTAATGTATCCATGACTTTTTATTACTACATCTAAGCTAAGCATCAATAATGTATCTATAATGTTAGCTTTAATGCCCTTGACATCTTCACATTCATACGTAATCTTAGGTTGCAACATCATGGTCCCATCAAAAATGAAACTTTATAGTAATTAATATCCCCCATGAGTAATTATATTTGAGGGTTAATAAACTTTGTATGATTTTCAAATAACAAAAGCTACATACATGGATAATAAGTTGCATTTAATTAATAAACATTTAGGGAGTGACAAAGCTATAGCTAGTTTTTTATTATAAATAAAAATTATTTATTCCACAAGCCTATTCCACTATAAAAATTAATTAGTCAATTTCCTTCAACCATAAATTTTTTTTTTTTTTTCCTTTTTTGCAAAAAATTATAGATAAAATGATTGTATAAAGAAACAAATCTAGAATTGCAAAGAATAGGAAAGCTACAAACTATGAAAATAAAGAAAGGGAATAGAAAAAAAAAGTAAAATCTTGAAAAAAAAAAAAATTATAATAACAATTAATATGGCTTCGGGTCATTACAAATTAACTAATAATTGGCAATTATAAAAAAAAATTCTAACCCAATTAACCTTAATCCCATTAACCCATTACTTAAATTTAAATTTAATAATCTCATTAACCCTAATTCCATCAACCAATAAATTAGATTTTACAGTCCCTAAATTCTAAAAAACTCAAATGAAAATGCTCAAGAAAAGTGTGTACTACCACTGTCTTTGAAATAGGTCTTAAGAAAGTAATTAACACCTATTGCTTTTTTTGCTCCCTTTTAACTCTCATAAACCATATGGTTGTTAAAAACAATTGTCTCTCTTTTTTTTTTTTTTCTTTCAATCACTCATTATCTTACTGAAGAATTATCTCTCACAAACATTTGTCTCATTTATTGTTATGAATGACTTTTTAATGTTTGTCTCTTTTATTGTCATGAATGACTTTTTATTCTTATTTTCACAAAATATGGTCCTACAAAAAAAATTGACTAAGGTCTTGCATTTTTTTTATTTATTTATATTATAATTACAATTTAATATTTACTTAATTAGGTTTATCTTTTATGTTTAATTAAATTTCCTTTTCAAAATTACATGATTTAATGATTTCTTAAATTTGTTTCATCAATTTATTATATATAATAGGTTAATGGGTTATTACCATTTGGATTTCAAGTAGATTTGGGTTTGGGCTTGGCCCAATTGAGATGTGGTGCCTTTTTATTGTTATCTTTAATACACCTCAGCTTCCCTTTCTTATCAATGTGCCATATTAGCAACATAAACTTTTTCTATTAATCTGGTTTAATGGCTAGCTAAAATTGTTATAAAAAAAATTCTTAGTTTATTGAATTGTTACTTTTGAAAGGTTAGATTAGATTTAACATATCATGCAAAATTACAAATAATATTATTTATTAACTCCTTTTCATTTCACAAAAAAAAAAACATCAAGACAATCTAACCCTAAGAACACCTAAAAAAAATCTCAGCCCTAACTCATTTTTCTCTATTGGTTATGGGGGACAAGGGCATTTTTGTGTTGAATTGAAGAGCTTATAGTATGATTTGAAGCCTTAAAGGTAAGATCTAATCGTGGACAAGGCTTTAAAAGCAAAGAAGGCCATGGACTCCTACTTATTCCTATTTTTTTATTGATTTTTATTATGTTTCTTATTTTTATTTTTCTTGATTATTTTTGAAAAAAAAAAAAGAAGAGAGAGAGAAGGAGTGGGTTATATTTTTTTTAAAGTAGTTTTTTTTTCCAAAAAAAATTATTATCTTTCTTCTTGTAGTTTTGAAGGAAAAGAGAGAATAAAAAAAAGCTTAGGGTTTAGATCTACTCTAATGTATAGAGTTGGCATTAATCTTCACTTTTTTTTTTTTTGTCTTGAAAAAATCTTAGCCTTTACTATTTTGTTATTTTTAGTTTTTCTTAAAAAAATTTTTGATTTCACTCCTCTTTTGAGTGTTAATGTTTGGACCCAAAAAATGAAAGAAAAAATTTGAAAGAATAGGTTCATGCTAGCATTAATAAGAGTTTGAAAAAACATGGCATTATTACTAGGGACTTTTGTCAATTTCTATATAGGCTTGACCTATAATAAGAGTAATACTGGTAATGTGGTGCTTGTGTGAGAATTTCATGTTTGATTTTTTTTGGGGAGTTTGCTTAGTTTGAGTCATGTTTGCATGTTTGAGAAGGCTTAGAGTATTAATTCCAGCTCAAGTTCATGGGTTATGAGTTTAGATAAGAGGGCATGGAAGGGCATTAGCTAGTTTAAATTAACAATGTCTAATTAAGTCAATCAATTTTTTTTAAATTTTTTGTGATTTTTTTTTTGACATTTTTTACACTTTTCATGTTTTTTATCAATTTTTTTCTTTTTTTTTTTCTTAAATATTGTACATGTACTAGGATAATTTGAAGAGGAGTGAAAGGAAGGAAAGAGGATATGGTAGCTAAAGGTAGTAGTTGCTTGCTATCGTCAATGATGGCTTTGGTGACTAGTTTATGGGAAAATTAAAGACAAAGTATATACAAAAGCATGTAACTAGTAAGAAATTTTTGGTATCAAAATTGACAATAGCAATCTTTAGTCGTCTTAAAATTCTAAAATTTTGATACCAAAAATTTTTGGTATCTTACTAAAGAATATCTCTCTCACAAATGTTTGTTACTTTTTATTTTATGAATGACTCTTTATTCTTATTTTCACAAAATATTTTCCTACATAAAGAAATTAACTAGGGTCTTACATTTTGTTTATTTATATTATAATTACAATTTTATATTTACTTAATTAAGTTTATCTTTAAGTTTAATTAAATTTCCTTTTCAAAATTTGTGTGTTTTAATTTTTTTCTTTTTTTTTTTTCATCTATTTATTATATATATTAGGTTAATGGGTTATTATTATTTGAATTTCAATTACATTTGGTTTGGGCTTGGCCCAATTGAGATGTGGTGCTTTGTTATTGTTGTCTTTAATACACCTCAACTTCCCTTTCTTATTAATGCACTATATTACCAATATAAACATTTTTTGTTAATCTAGTTTAATGGCTAGATAGTATTGTTAAAAAAAAAAATTCTTAGTTTATTTAATTATTACTTTTGAAAGGTCATATTATATTTAACATATCATGCAAAATTCAAATAAAATTGTATATTAAGCCCTTTTCATTTCACACAAGAAAACATCAAGACAATCTAACCCTAAGAACGCCCAAAGAAAATCTCAGCCTTAAGTCATTTTTCTCTACAGGTTCCAAGGGGACAAGGGCATTTTTATGTTGAATTCAAGCACTTATGGTTTGATTTGAAGCCTTAAAGGCAAGATCTAATCATGGAAAAGTTTTTAAAGGCAATGAAGGCTATAGACTCCTATTTATTCCTATTTTTTATTGATTTTTATTATGTTTCTTAATTTTATTTTTCTTGATTATTTTTGAAAAAATAAACAAGGGAAGGAGTGGGTTATATTTTTCTTAAAGTTTTTTTTTTCAAAAAAATTATTATCCTTTTTCTTCTAGTCTTTGAAGGAAATGAGAGAATATAAAAAGGCTTAGGGTTTGGATTTACTCTACCAAATATAGGATGCATTAATCTTCAATTTTCTTGTTTTGAAAAAATCTTGGCTTTTACTACTTTGTTACTTTTAATTTTTTTAAAGAAATTTTTAATTTCCCTCTTTTTTGGAGTTTTAATGTTTGGGCCTAAAAAATGAAAGACTAGTACTATACTAATAAGGGTTTGACTAAAATTTAAAGAAAATTTTAATTTCCCTCTTTTCTAGGTTCATGTTGGCTTTAATAAGGGTTTGAAAAACATGCCATTGTTACTAGAGATTTTTGTCAATTCGTATATAGGCTTGACCTATACTAAGACTAGTACTGGTAATGTGGTGCTTGGTGAGAAATCTCATGCTTGACTTTTGTGGGGAGTTTGTTTAGTTCGAGTCATGTTTACATGTTTGAGAAGGCTTGTAGTATTAATTCCAACTCAAGTTCATGGGCTACAAGTTTAGATAAGAGGGCGTGGAAGGGAATTAACTAGTTTAAATTAACAGTGTTTGATTAAGTCAATTTTTTTTTTTTTTTTTTTGTGAATTTTTTTGACATTTTTTACACTTTTTATGTTTTATTAATTTTCTTTGGTTTTTTTTTTTTTTTTTTTTTGAATGTTGCACATGTACTAACATGATTTGAAGATGAGGGAAAGGAAGGAAAGAGGAGGTGGCAACCAATGGTAGCAGTCACTTGTTGTCTTCAATGATGGCTTTGGTGACTAGTCTATGTGAAAAGTTAGAGACAAAGTATATACAAAAGGATGTAGCTAGTAAAAAATTTTTGGTATCACAATTTAACAATTTTAAAACGACTAATAGTAGGCCAATAATTTTAAGATGATTGATGCTAGAAAGAGGATGCAATTTTCAGGGAGACATTGCCAGTTGCTAAGCTGTAGTTCCAATAAAAATAAATGTGACAATCCAGTTGAGGCGATTAAGGTATTTCAAAACTTAGCTTTTTGCTTACAACCTCTGGGGGATTCCTTCACTCAGCAATTTACTTTTGATTCCATTTTGGCAGGTTATATTCTAGTTTCATTTCATCTTGGCTCTGCTTACACATAATACATATGGCATTTCCCTAAGAATTACACAAAATATTCAATTTCCTTACCTGTGAACTTGATAAAAGATGGTCATTTAAGGATATAAGAAGCATTGTGTAAGGTTTCAAAAAGTCAAGTATTTGCTATGAGAAAGGAGATGATAAAGCTAATACCAAAGGTAATATATGCAAATCCTAAATCTAGGTTAGAGAGCTTTGAAGATGCATTTGATATTACAAGGAAGGGCATACTTAGAAGAGTTGAGAAAGTGAGAAGGGAGATTAAGGAGGGAAAAGATCCTAGTTTTGGTTTCATAAAAGAGAATAGTTGGAAGCTCAAACTTTCAGGGATGGGAAAAGAAGATGAATGGGATAATTTCTTTTTTGAAAGAAGGGGAGCAAAATAGTGAGATATCTCAAGCATAAGTATAAGCACAAACAAACTGGTTCTTTGTAGTTGCAAACATGTTTAGAGCTTTCAACTCAAAATCATTTTATTTCACTAAAACCAATTAGCCATAAGATACAATTCAATCTAAGCTCAAGTGATTTTCCAATACTTTAGTGAGCATACATAAGTTTGATTCCTCTTCGTGCAACTTACCATTGGGGATTTCTTTTTTTATTTTTTTTTTCATTTATTTACTTATCTATATAATTATTAAATAATGTTATTTTTTCACATTTAATGTTTTTTATGATCATTATGCAACATGTATGCCTTATTTGGTAGTGCATTTCAAAATTGTGTTGTAATGAGTAAGAGTACCTTTAAATTAAAACTCAATTAGAAGATTATTTGATTACATCTTTCAAAATTGAGTTTTCTTACGTCAACTCAAGTTTTGGAAAAGTGACAATGAAATGTTTTAAAAAAATCATAATCATCTCACTTTGCAGTTCTTATGTTTTATAACAATTACGAATATAAATTCTTTAATTAAGTTTTTAATGTCAAATTGGTATATTCTTTAATATTCGATAATTATAATATTTATTCTTTTTGTTTTATTTTAAAATAATTATTATTTTTTAAAAAATTACTTTTAATTATAATTAATATAAATAATTTTTTTTATTATTTATTTAAACTAATAAAAAAAAAAAAAATATATATAAATCATCAATAATATGTTTAATATTAAATATACAATTTTAAAATATTGAAATGCTAGTTATATTTAAAAAAAATAAGATAAATTTTTTCATCATAATTTTTTTATGGTCATTTTTTATATACTAATAATAATTTTAATAACATTTTTACCAAATATTTATAATTTTATTAAATCTTGTTCACAATATTTTTATTATTATCATTAAGTAACATGTAATTTTTTAGTAATAATAATTTTACTCTCAACACGTTTGTTTATAATTCTTTATTTCACAATATTACTATATAGACCTATATGTTGTGGTTTTATTAGTTAATACATATTAGCCAGTTAATTCACATAAAGGAATAACATTTAAAATTTAAATGTTGTTCAAATTTTCAACTTTTACAATGAAAAAGACAAAAAAAAAAAAAAATGATAGAAAAGGAGTGGATTTACATGGCTAACAATTTTTTTTATCCTTTAGACACATTTGATTTTTTTTTTAGTTTATGATCTAATAAATTAACATGTCATCTTCATTATTTCTTGTTTTGAGCATATCAATATACATTGCTAACTTTGTACTACCTTTCCATGATCAAATTGACTTGCAGGTGGTCATTAATTGACCAAGAACATGCTACCCTATCAAATAAAATGTGTATAATTCAAGCCCTTAGAGAAAAGGATTTTTTTTAAAAAAAATTTTTTTTTCTCTTCTGATCATCATTTGTAATTCAATAGTCATGAACTTTATTATGCATAATTTAATAGTTATGAGCTTAACCAATTAAGATATAGCTGAATCATATTTTTAAAAAATGACAAGATATATTAGCATGTTATGTTTTTACTGTTGCATGTAATTGATCTTGGATGTTTCAACTTTATAACAATTTGAAATTGCTTTTGTTGATGTATGTATGCCTTAGCAACGAATAAGTTTGTTTACTTATTATAAACATACTTAATACTTCATGTATGCAAATATTAGTAAAAGACATTATATATTTTTTAAAATGTTTTACACAAATGATATGGTTTAAAAAAAAATAAATTTTGCAAAATAAATATGCATTACAAAAAATAATTTTGATGAAATTAAAAAAATTAAATACTTATTATATCAAAGTATAATTCCTAATATTATTGTATTGCTTACATATAAATCCTTAAGTAATTGATAAATGATTTTCCATCCTAAAGTAATTATTGGAGAATGTTCTATTGTTCTCAATAGATGTTGATTTGAGAAATCCTTACACAAGATAGAATGATGATTATAAAGAGTTGTGATCTCCTTAATATAATCAATTGTTATTTTACTATATTTGTGAATAAATATGATTAATCAATATAAAATAAGTACCAGTTTTATACTTAATATTTAATTAGAGTATTTGTATGACAAAATAATTGAAATTATAGTAAGAGACCATACACTAAAAAGATTAGTCAAACCACTTTTATAGTTTTAATATTAAGGTAATCATAGCATGTGTCAAGACATTAATCCCAATTTATTTATATAAATTAATTAATTAGAAGATTAGTGATAAATTAGAAGAATTTAATGGATCAATTAAAAAAAAAATTTAATGAGAAAGGTAAAAAGAGAAAAAAAAAAATGATGAGAAAAGTTTAAGAGATTTTTGTAGTCAAAATATAATATTTAAAATTGTAGGAACTAACGTATAATTAATTAGAAGTTAATACTAAGGCTTACATAGCCAAAGTTCTTTATATATAGAACCTTATATGGCCAACCAAATTGATTCTTATGAGCTAGCACTCTATTTTGGTTTGCCTTTTTATCTCTCTCTTCCCTTAAAAGAGTTAATGTTTTTTAAGAATTATCTCTATAGTTTCTTGTGTACATACTATTAAAGGTCAAACTTTTGGATAGTAATGGCTTGCAACAACTTATCAATTTAACTTGAAAGAGAATGGAAGACTTGATTCATTGGTAACTATCTCATCTTTTAGTATAGTTTGTATTTAAATTTAACAACCAACTAATGTATTTGGGGAATTTAAAATTTTAAAATATCTATATCTTTATGTATTTTTTTTGTTAAACCTTCATTTAATTTCCAATAGTAGTATCAAAATCTGATTTGCTTGTTAAATATAATTTAATTTTATGTTTAGTTGTTATTGATTAAAAATTCAATTGATTTATATGTTTATTTTGTGTTATTGCAAGTTTACAATTAATTCCTTGATTTGGTTTTTGGTTAAACACATGGAAAAAAAAAAAAAAAAAAAAGAATTGACATTGTGTCTCACCATGCAAAAGAGAAAAGTTTTTTTCTTTCATGTGTCATGGTTTTAAGAAATCCATAGAAGTAAATAGAAAGGAAAAAAAAATGGGGCTAAAAATAATTTGGGTGTTACTGTGGATTGTTGGGTAATTAACCATGGTAGCATTGATGGCTTTAAAGAAAGCCATATTGGGTCGCAAGTCCAAGCCTTGCATGGCATGCATGCATGGGTAATTATACCCACAGTGGCAGCAAGGCATGGCTTTGCTACCGTGTGGTGGCTATTGCTTTTGACAGCAGCTTATGTCTAGAAGTTGGTGGTTACCCCTGTCATGGCTAATGAATGTTGTAAACATGCTTCCGTTGCATTAGGAAACATTTTTGTGTGTAAGAGTGATGTTGAATTAGCATAGCAATAAGATCAGTTTGATTAGAATTTTAAGATTCTAAATTATTCAAAAGTGGAACACCTAAATTATTCAGGAGAAATTTAAATTCAAATATAATTTTAAAAAATTATGTTCTAAATTATAAATAGTGTTTGACTAAAATTAAAACATCTTAATTGGATTAGGATTAAGGACTTATATTTGATTGGATTACTTGTTGTATTATAAAAAAATTATTTTTTAATTTCACTGGGACTCTTATTTAGATACATAAATTAAATTAAATACTAAATTTTCATATCATAATAAAAATTAAACATGTATTTAATGTGAATATGATAACATGATAGGGAATTATAAGCTTATGGACCTAGGTGATTGTTTTTGTTAATATGAATGAATGTAATTTTTTTTGTAGTATAAAGATTGCTTTCTATGCCTTTCTCTTATTTTCTAGTTATAAATTCTCTTCTTATTTAAATTATTCTTAAATGTAACTTGATGTTTCTCTCATAATTATATAAAAGTTATATAATTAAAAAATTTAGGATTAAGATCAAATTTCTATTCGTAACTATGGAGATCCAAATGAAGGTGTTAAGGAAGACAAATCAAGAGGATATTTCTATTATATAGAATCTATAATGCATATCCTAAGGATCCCATCTAATCATAGTATGTCCATCTAGAGATATCAATTGGAGTAGGACAAGTCGGTTTGGCATATCACTACCATTAGCACATCTTAATTTGTAAGTCAGATCTTTCCAGTTTAAGGTCTTATGTCTACTAAGCCCCAATCCCTTCTCTTCATTGACTCTTGGTACCTAGGCACTTTGAATAAATCCTTTCTTTATATGTATCTTTCTATGTTAGCAAAAGGGGGTGGGGGTTTTCTCCTATTTTCTATGGTAATTACACTACAGTCTTTGCTTTTCCATCCCATCTCATCATAATTTGGCTATACTTGTATATAGCCATCCATGTTTCTGACGATTGACATAGATCTCATGAGAACCACTATCACTATGAAAAAAGCCCCACTCTTTTCCTTCATTGCTAGGGAGAGTAAGCAACCTCTATTAGCTATACTTGTATATGAATCTTGTTTATCGAATAAGATAACTGAGACTTCTTGAAAAGAAAATGAGAACATGTTATGAGTTATTAGGATTCATACATACAGATGTATGTGGCCCTAGGCAACACATGCAAGAGGTGGTTTGTCTTATTTCATTACATTGACAAATAATCAATCAAAATATGGCTATGTGTATTTAATGAAATACAAATATGAATATTTTAAAAAATTCAAGGAATTAAGAATTGAAGTAGCGAAATAAACTAGTAGAAGTATTAAAATCCTATTATTAGATTGAGGAGGTGAATACTTAAGCTAAGAATTTGGTGGTTACTTGAAAGAAAATGAGTTTTTCTCTCAATGGACATTTACTCAAATACCACAACATAATCATGTTTCTAAAAGGGGAAATATAACCCTATTAGATATGGTTTAATCCTTGATGAATATTACTTAGTTTCTTAATAGGTTTTTGTCCAAATCTGTTGACAAGATACCATATAAGATATAAAATGTTAAGAGACAAAAAATCTGATGTTTAGAGAATAAGGATATGATGCTTATATAAAGTGTATATAATTCAACAAATCCTAGGATCATGTATTCCTTTTCCCCAACCAGTAACAAAAATGAAGAATAATAAAGTGAAGAGAGTTGAGGGAGAAAGAACATAGAAGTAAACTTTATGAACTTTATGAAGTCCAAAAATTAGATAGATAGCCCCTTACAAATAATTCAATTTATGTTAAAAATATTCAATAAATATATATATATATATATATATATCAATATATATATATATATATATATTTATATATATATATATATATATATCTTGATCATATATTAAGAATACATATATTTTTTGATAGTCCTTTCTCCCCCCCCTTTTTTTTTTGTGTTCCTATATTATGGACTTTAACTCCATCTTACTAAATTAGATTTCGATTTTTTATAGGTTAAAAAATATGAAATCAATTATCTTTGATCTTAAATTTTACTTTTATAATTAATTATTTCATAACTTTTAATAATCAATTTTTCAAAATAAATATGAGTAAACTTCTTAGTTATTTTTTGTCTCATTAGACGACATATTAATTAAATTAGAAACATTTAATGCCCTTTAAAAGTGTTTAGCCAACGATTTGTTAAACATATATATAGCAAATGAAAAGGTGTAAAAAAAATCATAGAGTGAGAAGAAACTAAAGCAAGCATGAGGTACACATGACTAGCAATATTGTAATGGGGAGACTTTTGGCATTGGCATTTGCAGTCATGCTCGTGCAGTCTGCAACTGAAGTGCAAGCCTTGTGTTGTGTACAGAATTGTATCTTTGGATGTTCTGGGGCATTTTCTGAGGCATGTATTCCTCAGTGCGTTGCGAGGTGTGGTAAAGAACCACCCGCAGCAGGTATTCACATTAACTAACCTTTTGTTTTGCATTTTTCTTTTGGACGATCAAAAAATTATAGACAAAATTGGACTCATCTCCTTTATCAAAGTATTACATAGACAAAATGTATATGATACATATGCAGAAAATAAAACTAAATGAATGGTAAGTTGCATGAACATTAAATATGAGAAACACCCATAATTTGTCTAGTGGCATAGGCAAACAGAGAATGGTGTAGATTGGGCACAAAGTCCCACGTTCACCTTTTCTCTAGGTGCATTCCATCTTTAATGTGGGAATCATAGGAATGACTGTTGTAGTAACAATTTGAAATTTATTTGAAACAATATTTTGCTACTAATAAAATATATGTGAGACTAAAGTATAATATGTCTAGTATTTGTCTTTTATAAAGAAAGAGACTTGCTTATCTTTTGGTTGTTTTTCGATCTTATAATAATATCTTTTATGGATGCAGCTGAATTTGAAGGTATATCTCCAGCATGAAACCATGGGACTAAATGTAAGATTACTTTTTGAGCTCATTTAAATGCTTGTCACATAAACTTATCATGAATGGTAACATATTTTGAATTTTAAATTTGCTCCTGATTATCTCTTCTTGACAATGAGGTTCTTAAGAATTTTGTCATTGTTGCAGTTGCAGAAGAAATGGAAGTTAAAGGCATAAAGCAAATGGCAAAAGTAATTTCATCAAAATTTATAATACATTAGAATTTGCTAAGAAAATTAAAAATTGAATTAATTACTTAAATATTTTAAAAATTAGCAAAAATATTGTTACAAATTAATTTCATCAATTTTCTTTTAATTTTGATAGTATATATTTAAACATTTGTATTAGACTCATATGATGCACAAATTTATCATATTTATTAAAAAAGTGTATTTTTACTTGTATTTTATTTAAATAAAAAAAAAAAAAAAAAAAAATAAATTATAAGTTATATTTTCTTTCTAAGAAATAAAAGTAAATTTGGAGATTTGTTTTCATTCTAAAAAAAAAAAAAAAAAAAAAGGAGGAATTTTAGATTTTTTTTTTTTTAGAAATTATTTTTTTTTTTTTTTTTTTCTTAATTATAAATATTTGTGCTATAAGTATTTTTGGAATATGAAAAAAAAAATAATTTATATTAATTGAGTAAATTATAATACCTTTTAAATAATAAATAAAGTAAACAAAATATATGTTAAAAATTTTAATTATATTAAAATGTTTAAAAAAGACTAGAAACCAACTAACAAGTTAATATTAAATATTATAAAATTGTGAGAGTCTAGTGAAAAAAATAAAAACTTAGATCAAATAATTAGATTTTTCTAAATTTAAGTGAGTGTCATTACATAAATATTTCATTAATTTCTTTCAACTTTAAAAATATATATTCACATATATATATGATATGCTACCAATCTATGTCAAAATTCCAAAATATCTATGTGTTAATTCAATAAACTTCCATTTGATTTCTAACAATCTTTTTGCTAAGGTAATTAATTTAATCATGTAGTTTCAATTTCAAAATAACCATTTTTCAATTTCAATTTAATAACCCTTTATTGGGGAATTTTATTTACAATGAAGTTTGTAGAAAAATTACAACCATAAAATTTTTAATGCTTTTTGCTTTAACATGCTAATCTCCATCTTCTTTCCTCTCTTCTCTTGCTATTGTCTGTAACAAGGTAGAAACCTTCTCCACTGAATAGTGGGATTAGAGTCGCTTCGATCTTACAAAACCCGCATTTTAGAGTTTATGAGCAAAGAAAAAAACCAAAGAGAAAACCTTCCTAAAAGACCTAAAACACTTAAAAGTTGAAATGGTGTCTAAGAGTTCATTTCTAACCTTAGCTCCACTACTATTTTTTGGTGAGAACTATTTTATATGGACTATTAAGATAAAGGCCTATCTAAGGTCTCTTGATCTCTAAAAGATAATTGAGAATGGAGATGAAGTCTAGCACTCTTTAATAATCCCATTATAGCTTAACTTAAGCATCACAATAAGGAAACAACTAAATTGTACAAAGCTTTGACATGCATTCATTTTGGTTTCACCATAATAATGTCATGTGAGAGTGCAAAAGAAGCTTGGGAAAAGCTAAAGGAAGAGTTTCATAACAATGACCAAAGGCATTCCTGTCCAAAACTTAAGGTGAGAGTTTGAGTCACTTGGGATGAAAGACATTGAGTTTGCTAAGGAGTTTACAAACAAACTTATGAAGACTATCAATGAGATTAGGTTGTTAGGAGTGGACTTGACTAAACAAAGGATAAAGGAAAGGGCCTTGTTGTGATTGTTAGGAGTGGACAAACTATTGAACAAAAATTTGTTTAAATTGTTATTGATTTATATAAGGTAGAATTTTTATTTTAGTTTATTTTACTATTTGGTCAATTTGAAAATGAAGGGAACTGTAGTTTGAATGTTGGATCTACATTTGTTGAGGAAATGATAATACATAGGAAGAGACACTTTTTAGAAAAAAAAAAAAAAAAAAAAAAAAAAAAAGGAACGATATCACAAGAAGATAGTGTTAGCCTCATCACACTGATGCTTCCCCGCTTTTGTATTCAAATTTTCCCCATATTTGAAAAAGAATCAAGCAGCATAAAAAGAAAGATTGTCATATCCTTATATTTGAAGTTCAGTGACGTATAAAATTTGACCCTATAGACAAAACTAACTAGATATGAGTCCCTTTTGCTTCAAATGAATGAATCAATGAGGAATGTGTTAGCCTTAAAGGTTAGAGAATAAAGCTAAATAAAAGAAAGGAATAAATTGTTGAAACAATGAAAAGCTATAATACAACAAAGTGATCAAATCCAAGTAAAGAATGAAGGATTAGAGAAAACGAAGAAGCCAAAACCTGTTGGCAAGGCCATTGACAATGACCTCTTTTACAACGTAAGATATATCCCTCTACATGAAATTCCCATTCGCCATTGTCCCTTCCTTACTGTCCCACCCTTTAATTAAGAAGCTAATCAAAACTAACAACAAACAACCTGAAACCAAAAATCAATTTTGCAAGCCCTAGGTAGTCTTGGAGACAATCCATTCAAAATATCGATCAATTCTAACCTAGTAGCATGCAAAAACCTTGAATACCTAAAATTGTCTAGGAAAGAATAGATCAAAATGATTTGTACACTATTAGGTCAAAGAATTGAATTTGATTAGGAGAATCAAAAATAAATTTATTCCTTCATTTTAATAAAAGGATTATGTAGCGATCAGGAACTGCTACTTTATTCAAAATTAGGTAGCAGCTTAAGACTGCTACCTTAACTTTTTTTTTTTATTTTTTAACACAGATTAGACAATGGTTCTGAATCTGTGCCTCTTTTCATTTTCAAGAAAAAAAAAAAAAAAAAGGGCAATGGTTCAAGACTGCTACCTTATTTCCATTTTTAGATAATAAATAGGCAATAATCTAGAATTGCTACCTTATATCTTTAATTTCAAAAGGAATAAGTAGTTGTTTAGAAATTTTTCCTTAGCCCCTTAATTTAAAAAAAAAAAAAAGATTAGGTAATGGTTTTAGACTGCTGCATTATTCCTTTTTTTTCTAAAAAAAAAAAAAAAGGTAATGGTTCAATACCACTACCTTAGCTCCTTAGTTTCAAAGGGAATAGGCAGAACCACTGCCTTAGCCCCTTTTTTTTTTTTTTAAGAAAAAAAGATTAGGTAGTTGTTCCAAAACGCTACATTATTCATTTTTTTTTAAAAAAAATAGAAAGCAATTCCAGACTATTGCCCTTATCCCTTTATTTTCAAAAGGAATATATAGTAGTTTAAAACCATATCCTTAGCCCCTTGTTTTTTTTAAAAAAAAAAAAAACAGAAGATTAGGCAATGGTTCCAAATCATTGCCTTAATCCTTTTTCAAAAAAAAAAAAAAAAAGTAACAGTTCAAGACTACTGCCTTATCCCTTTAATTTTTTAAATGAAAGATAAGGTAGCTATTGCCTTATTCCCTATTTTTATGGTCTTTGATTCATATACTAACTTGGTTTAGACTCCAAGCCTTCACCTTGTTAATCATCTCATAATTAAATTGACCTAACTTAACCCATAACAACTTAACATCAATACCATAACCCATAACTTAACTTTTACCTACCTTTCCTTGTCTTATTACCATGAACATTGACTCTATGTTCACCTTGCCTCCTTGATGTGCTTGACTCATGCCAATCTTCATGCAAAGCGTTGGTGAAAGATGACACCAATTGGTAAGGTGAACTAACTTTCTTGCTTTTTTTGCTTCTCAAACTTTAAGCTAACCAAATAGTATATTAAGTCTAAAAAGAACAAAATTGAAAATTAGGGCGAGGAAATGAGTAAAGTGTTGTCTAAATTTATTGAGCTAAAAAGGGAAAATAGAGATTGTTGAAAGAAAATGCAATTCTAAAGGGGGTGAATATAATATAAATTAGAGTTATGTAGTTGCATACTATTCACTTGTGTTCTTTTAATTAACATTGTGTTGTGTTTTAATTTTGGTGAAAGGGCAACATCATGTTTTTGCTATATTGTTTCTATTACTATAAGGTTATCAATTGTATGACACATTTGTTATATACTTTTATAATTGTAAATGTTAACTTAATTGGTTCAAATGTGGATAATGGTTGTTTGTTGATCATAAATGAATTTAACTATTGTTTATTCTAACCCTTGGAATTTTGAGGAGGTTTTAACTTTTGACACAAAAGTCTACAGTGGTCAATATAGAGGAAAGGCTATGATAGTGGATATTTTAGATTAACTTCCAACTATTACATTATTGAAATGAAAAATTCCACTCTTTATCATATAAGAAAAGAGGTTCTAGTATAGGAATTCATGATTAATTTTTTTTTTTTTTTTTTTTTTATCCTTTTTTTTTTTTAGTTGGATAATGAAAATTTGGATGGGAAAGTATCATTTTGGCTTTCCTTTTATGGGTATTGGCAAGGGTGAAGGTCTCTAAATAATTGAACTATTAAGCTAAACTAAAGAAAAAAAAATATTTATTAGATTACAGGCCACAAAATAAGTGTTATAATATGTAATAGATCCTTCATTGGCATAAAGATTATAAATATTGAATTCATAAACACCCTCTGAAATCACAACTTAATGTGTGCTTAATGGCTACACAATCACAAAATAAAGCAAGCATATGCTATGTCTAATACATCATAATTCCTAATTATTTCAATGATACAATCCTTAATAATTTTTCAAAAGTACAATCCTTAAATTTGCAAAAGTATTAACAAATTGTTAACTTAACAACAAATTTTAGTTAAGTTTACTAGATAATTGTTAACCAGTGCCTTTATTGTGCATATTAGTGTGTTGCACAATTTCTAATGTACCTAAAGGGGCTATTTTTTGTCCATGAGTTTTGTACAGAAGTTGCTAGGACTTAGTTGGCACTAAACACTAATGTTTTGGGATGATATGAAGACGTCTAAAATTGTAATACAAAGTTGTTAATGAAGGGCTTAGAAAATTAATTTTTAATCAAGCTGAAAGAGACCTGTTATTGACATATGTACTCTCAATGTGTTGTTCAAGTATAGTAGCATTATAAAAATGTTGTTCATGCTCTTTTGTAATGTTAAGATCTTTAGTACATTATTGTTCGTGACAAGCAATCTAACTTAACTAATGACCTTGTTGTTCACCAAATATATTATAAATCGAAGATTATGTCACAATTCCATCAATAAGACAATTTGCACCCTTAACTTCATTTTGCACATACCCAACACTTTTCCAAACATTCTTAGTTTCCATCATCAAGCTTTTCTAGCTCAACACCACCTACATGTGGAATATCCTTAACAATGGCAAATACAAGTTCATCAATCTCATGTAGAACATTGATATGTACAAGATGCTCTCATGTCAACCATTGAATTCAACATATCAAACATTGCTTGTCACTTGTCTTATTGAGATACTTCATAGACTCTTATGATTAGTTAGGGAACTTATGCATATAGTCAACTAGCATATAGTCAAGTATGTTATTGTATCCATGACTTTTTTTATTATTACATCTAAGCTAAGCATCAATAAGGTATCTTTTATGTTGGCTTCAATGACCTTGACTTCTTCCCATTCATATATAATCTTAGGTTGCAACATCATGGTCCCATCAAGATGAAACTTTATAGTAATCAATATCCACCATGAATAATTATACTAAGGGTTAATAAACTATGTATGATTTCCAATTAACAAAAAAGTTACATACAAAGATAACAAGTTACATTTAATTAATAAACAATTTGGAAGTGACAAAGCTATTGCCTAGTTTATTATAAATAGAAATTATTTATTCCATAAGCCTATTCCACTATAAAAATTAATTAGTCAATTTCCTTTAACCATAAATGATTTTTTATCCCTTTTAACAAAATCTTCAACAAAATGATTGTGTAAGGAAACAAATGTAGAATTGCAAAGAATAGGAAAGCTACAAACTAATAAAATTGAGAAAGGGAATAGAATAAAAGGGTAAAAAAATTAGAAAAAGAAAATAATAATAATAATTAATATGGCTTTGGGTCATAAGAAATTAACCAATAATTGGTATTCCTAAATAAAAATCCTAACCCAATTAAGCTTAATCCCATTAACCCATTACTCAAAATTAAAATTAATAATCTCATTGACCCTAATCTCATAAACCCATAAATTGAATTTTACAGTCCTTAAATTCTAAAACTTGAATAAAAAGGCTTAAGAAAAGTGTGGGTTACCACTGTCTTTGAAATAGTCTTAAGAAAGTAATTAGCTCTTATTGCTTTTTGCTCCCTTTTAGCTTTCACAAATCATATGGTCCTTAAAACAATTGTCTCTCTCACTTTTTTCTTCTTTAAATGACTCACTATCTTACTCAAGAATTTTCTCTCACAAACGTTTCTCTCTTTTATTGTTATGAATGACTCTTTATTCTTATTTTCACAAAATATTTTCCTATAGTGAGAAATTGACTAGGGTCATTTATTTTGTTTATTTATATTATAATTATAATTTTATATTTACTTAATTAGGTTTATCTTTTATGTTTAATTAAATTTCCTTTTCAAAATGACATGTTTTTAAAGTTTTCTTGATTTTTTTTTTCATCAAATTATTATATATAATGGGTTAATGGGTTATTACTATTTGGATTTCAAGTAGATTTAGGTTTGGGCTTGGCCCAATTGAGATGTGGTGCTTTGTTATTGTTGACTTTAGTACACCTCAGCTTCCTTCTCTTATCAATGTGCCATATTAGCAACATAAATGATTTCTTTTAATTTGGTTTAATGGTTAGCTAGAATTGTTTAAAAAATTCTTAGTTTATTGAATTGTTACTTTTGAAAGGTCAAATTAGATTTAACATATCTTGAAAAATAAAAAATAAAACTATATAATAACTCCTTTTCATTTCACACAAGAAAATATCAAAACAATCTAACCCTAAGAATGCCTAAAGAACATCTTAGCCCTAACTCATTTTTCTTTACAGGTTTTAGGGGGAAGAAGGGCATTTTTGTGTTGAATTCAAGAGCTTATGGTCTAATTTGAAATCTTAAAGGCAAGATCTAATCTTGGACAAGGCATTAAAAGCAAAAGGCCATGGTCTCCTATTTATTCTTTTTTTTTTAATGATTTTTTATTATGTTTTTTTTATTTTTATTTTTCTTGATTATTTTTGAAAAATTAAATAAGGGAAGGAGTGGGTTATATTTTTTTGAAAGTAGTTTTTTTTTCTAATTATTATCTTTCTTCTTCTAGTCTTCAAAGGAAAAGAGAGAAGAAAAAAAAGCCTAGGGTTTGGATCTACTTTAACAAATAGAGGAGGCATTAATCTCTATTTTTTTTTTTTGTTTTAAAAAAAATTTTAGTTTTTGTTGATATGTTACTTTTAGTTTTCTTAAAGAAATTTTTGATTTCACTCTTTTTTTGAGTTTTAATGTCTAGACCCAAAAAAATGAAAGAAAAGATTTGAAAGAGTTCTTGTTGGCTTTGATAAGAGTTTGAAAAAACATGTCACTATTACTAGAGATTTTTGTCGATTTGTATAAAGGCCTTACCTATACAAAGAATGGTACTAGGAATGTGGTGCTTGGTGAGAAATTTCTTGTTTGATTTTTGTGGGGAGTGTGTTTAGTTCAAGTCATGTTTGCATGTTTAAGAAGGCTTAAACTCAAGTTCATGGGTTACAAGTTTGGATAAGAGGGCATGGAAGGGTGTTAACTTGTTTAAATTAACAAGGTTTAAATAAGTCAATTTTTTTTTGGGTGAATTTTTTGATTTTTTTTTTTTTACTCTTTTTATGTTTTATTAACTTTCTTTTTTTTTTTTTAATGTTTTACATGTGCTTGGATGATTTGAAAGAGGAGGGAAAGGAAGGAAAGAGGAGGTGGTAACCACTTGTCATCAATGATGGCTTTGGTGACTAGTCTATGGGAAAAATTAGACACAAAGTAAATACAAAAAGATGTAACTAGTAAGAAATTTTTGGTATCAAAATTTAATAATTTTAAGATGACTGATGGTAGGCCAGCAGTAGAATAATCTGTTGAAATTTAAAGGATTCTAAATTATCTTTCATAATACAAAATGTTTATAGTTGAAATTGTAATTGTGAATTCTAGTATTGATAAATTGCCACTTTTTAAAAATATTTTCCAAAGAAGCCTAAAATATGAGAAAAAGAATATATCCCTTGAAATTCTTGCTAACTATCTTCATGTAATTAAAGAGTTTTGCATACAAGATGGAAACAATAAGGATGACTCTTATGTTTTAAAGTTGCAAGTGATTGAGAAAACACAATCAAGTGAGTCCACTAATAAGAGAAAGAATCAATCTAATGATAACAAAAGAAAAACCAAAGATACATATAAAAAGGGCACATATCATTTTTGTCACAAAAAAGGGCACAACAAATATGAGTGTCATCGTTAGAAGAAAAAAAAAAAAGGAAAAAAAATAGTTCCCCTCTAGAGTAACAAATGAAAAAATGATATTAGAAAGATCAATTCATTTATGGATGTCACTAGTTAATAGATTGATTTTAATGTTTTTGAACATGTTTGTGAGAACAAAAGTTACTTTAAAGCTATGAAACTAGTAAATGGGGGTATTGTTATGTACATATGAAATTCCATTATAGTTTTTGTCATAGAAATTAGGGAGGTAGAAATGCAATTCACTTCTAAAAGACTGACAACTTTATCCTTCCAAATGAAGTGTGTGTTTATGGGAATTAATTATTTTTGTAAAGACATGTTCAAACTTGTGGTTGCTAATAATAATGTTAATGTTTATGCCTATATTGCTATGCATTCTTTTATATGGTATAATAGGTTAAGACATATAAACATTAGAAGATTGCATGATATGGTTAAATTGAACTTGTTGCCATACTTTGATAAATCTAAAAACAACTACATATTGATTTTTCTAAGTATATAATAATTCTTCATGAAACTACTATTCCTCACATTCTACAACAAAAATGGTGTTGTAAATACAAAAATTGCATGTCAATAGAAATGATCAATGTCATGAATCAAAATTTGGCTTGAGTCAAGGATTTTAGGGTGAGGCATAACTTACAA